>JAQIXP010001697.1:0-17373 GCA_034700285.1 Proteroiulus fuscus | reverse complement strand
GTCGTCCTCCATCCGTTCCTCAGCCGGTGCTGAAGATGGGGCCCTGTCACGGTACCGGCGTCGCCGACGAGGGCAGTTGCGGGCCACGTGGCCCACAACTGCACACTCGTAACAGGCATCACCCCGCATGGAGGGCAAGGCACACGACGCCGAAAGATGCCCTTTACCGCCACAGTTATAACAACTGGTGTCGGCGTTGGGGCACCATCTTACATAGGCTCAAATCCAGTTGCAATTTCCATGTCTAGCATAATTATTTATGCGATTTTTTTTCTAAAACCAGCTTGTTTCAAAGTGGGATTCTCTTTAAAAATAACTTAAAATGAAGTGAGATTTGCTTTAATTCTCTCTTAAATTTTTGGTAGGGTCAGATGGGTACTGATTAAATTTGTGAAAATGCATTCATTCCAACTTACGAGTATATCAAAAGTAAAATATGAGATTTTCACACTTGCTTTACAAGCAATTTTGTTCTAATTAAGTTTAGTTAGATTTATAAAATATCTCTCTGAAGAAAGGCACTCGATAGTAGGAAAAAAAATAGCATTTATTAAGCTAGGTAAAACAATGTACAAAATACATAACATAAAAAATATGTTCAAAATATTACATAAATTGTAGTTTAAAAAAAAATTTTAATTTACAAATTTTCAGTCTTATTGAGTTTCATCGCTCTCACATGTCTCCTTCTCATTGATGGTAATGACAGGTACAATCCTTTCGTTAGTTTTTGGGTCTTCAAGGGCCTTCCTGGATGCTTCAATGAGCAAGGTTCCATCTTGGGACAATGACGAGGTCACCGTGTCAGCATCCACTCCCTCTGGCAGTACGTATCTGCGTGTAAACTCCCTGGAGATGTATCCATTTTCGTCCTGTTTCTCTTCATGTTTTCCATGGACAACAACAGCGTTGTTCACAGTCTTAACGGTCAGTTCGTTCGATGAAAACTGTTTCACATCTAAACTGACTTGAAAATGACCATCGTCCGTTTTCACTAGTCCATGCATCGGATCACTTTTGTCCATACGTTTTCCCATCAGACTGTCCAGTATTGTGGATGGATCCATCACGTCCCAAAAACTTGGTTCCCGTCTCCAAAATCGTGAACATGGACCCACAAAGTGGTCGAATGATGGCATTGAAACAATTGCAAGTTGAGCCATTTTACTTGATTCAGAATTATTCACTTGTTAAATATAAATTATTTAATTTTTGAAGAGGTTTGATGTGTACAAACTTGTGATTAGAATGATGTGGTGTAAAGGCATTGCATTCGGTTTATATTCACAAGCACAGTATTTCTAGAATATTCCTCGGCTGCAGTCGAACTTTCCCGAATGCTTTTTTTGGAATGCCGAAAGTGGTGACTCGTATGTCGAAGGTTCCCGAAGCATCACCGAGCACTCGTTCGGCTGACCTAAATATGGAAATGTGTCAATGATCTGCATTCGGATTTCTAAATAAGGAAACGTCGGTAATATTCGACATTCTTCGGGAATGTTCGACTGCCACAAAAAAGGACATTCGACATTTTTCTGGAATGTTCGACTGCTGCGTCATTGCAGCTGAAAAGAATTCTAGAATACTGTGCTGGTGTATATAAACTGATCGCAATGGCTTCACAATCATACAAACACTGAACAAACCACGAGTTCAAGTTATAATCTGTGAATTATTCTCAAACCAAGTAAAATGTCTCAAATTTCGATTGTTGCGATGCCGACCTACGACCACTATTCCCGGCCGTGTTCACGATTCTGGAGAAGGGAACCAAATCTCTGGGCCCTGATGGGACCATCCACCATGCTGGAACCATTCCTCAACCAAGTTGCTGTTACCCCGTTGGATTTGCTGACCAGCTGTAAGCCAAAATCAATGGACAGACGCGATCCGATGCATGGACAGGTGAAAATGGACGATGGTCATTTTCATGTCAGTTTGGATGTTAAACAGTTTTCACCGAATGAACTGATCGTGAAGACTGTGGACAATGCTGTTGTGGTCCATGGAAAACACGAAGAGAAACAGGACCAACATGGATACATCTCCAGGGAATTTACACGCAGATACATACTGCCAGAGGGAGTGGATGCTGACACGGTGACGTCATCATTGTCCCAAGATGGAATCTTGCTTATTGAAGCTCCCAGGAAGGCCCTCGAAGCCCCAAAAGCTAACGAGAGGATTGTACCTGTTATCATGTCATACAATGATAAAGAAACTCCTGAAAATAATGGGCCAGAATCACTGGGAAATAAGGACACTGTTATGGAGAGTACAACTGAAGAATGAACAATTACATATTTTTGTTTATGGTATATTTATTTGTGATTTTTTTGTACGACTTATGTCTGAAATTGTTTACGGTATATTTATTTGTGATTTTTTTTGTACTACTTATGTCTGATGTTGACATTGTTTAATTTATACAAGTTATTAAATAATTCATTGAATAAATCTCATTTTGAAAATTGAATTATGCATCGTCTACCTGATTTTATACTGAATTTCATTCACATTATGTGATATTTATGCTAACTTAGTAGGCGTGATTTGGCGTTGTGATCGGATCATGCACTTTTGTGATCTAATTCACAAGTAGTTCTGAACTACATCAAAAGTTATAACCCAACAGTGAAAACGCAAACGCTAAGATATACTAAGATAATATACTTATCTTATGTTAAACTTATCCACAAAAAACTTTCCCAAGTACCACTGATCAGTTAAAGCCATATAGATTCAGGGTTTTCAGGTTTCAGGCAAATTCTAATAAGACAAAAGTCTGTCATTTTTGAGTATGTGTTCCTATTGCTTATTAATAACAGAAAAATAAAACAATAAGTAAACTAATATGATAAATATAGATATATAAATATCCAAATAACAGATCTCAAAATAACTTACAATGCCAGCACGTCTCAGGGGCGGATACAGGATTTTGCTAAGGGGGGAAGGGGGGGGGGTAGCAATCGCATATTACGGAAAGAGATGGCCATTTTCTCTGCCTATACTGGACAGCAAAATTTGCTGGCTAAGGGGGGGGGCAAACAATTGCCCCATTGCCCCCCCCCTCCCCCCTGTATCCACCCTTGGCATATCTTCACATGTATACATTTTTTCCTCCAATATAAAATATGTGACCCGTGCACCCCGAAAGACGTGACGGATAACTTCAGAATTATTATATTGAGAATTAAAAGGAAATTGTGAAAAATATGAATTTAATAATTCCTTGAATAAATCTCATTTTGAGAATATAATTGAGCTTCTCTACTCGATTTTTTTCTATTATCTTTTATAATTATTTTCTGTGATTATCATGAAAAACTAAAAGTAATGAAGAAATCAGGGAGCATATTGATTTGGAAAGTCAGGAAGTCCAGATACCGAATTCAATATAAAACCATTTATATAATATAAATGTAAATATAATGTATAATTATATATAAGTATAAATAATGTAAATATAAATATATAAATGCATAAATATAAAATAATTATTTTGGAATTAATCGAAAACTATTAATATTTGTAATAATTAAATTTTTAATATTTAATGATATTATCATTAAATTTAAATTTATTTATGCAGAGAAAAACAATCCTTTCAGGGGCACAAAATAGCTGAAACCTGCAGATTTAAATAAAATGATGCTTTCGTTTATTTCAATGTATTTTATGGTTACCTTTAACTGTGATGATTTTGAAAATCAATAAAACATTTAAAGAATACGAGTTTAATAATTCCTCAACTAAATCTCGTTTTGAAAATTTCATCTTTTGCCCGATTTTTCAAACGAATTTTGTGTGACGTTTATGAAAATTAAAATTTCATTTGAAGATTTTGAAACTTTAATTATGTCATCTACCCGGTTATTCTAATGAATTTATAGGTTTCACGCTGTGAAAATTAAAACTATACTACAAAAATATGAATTTTAAACATTTCCAGAATAAATTCGTTTTGAAAATTTAGCGCTAATTTAAGGGTCAATGACCGAGCCGGAAAAGAACATTCGAGAAGCTTCGGGAATATTCGGCAGCCGAGTCATCGTAATTGCAACCATTCGGCAACCAAAAAGCAAATTCGACATTCTTCGGGAATGTTCGACTGCTGCATCATTGCAGCCGAAGAGAATTCTAGAATACTGTGCTTGTGTATATAAACTGATCGCAATGGCTTCACATCATACAAACACTGAACAAACCACGAGTTCAAGTTACAATCTGTGAATTATTCTCAAACCAAGTAAAATGTCTCGAATTGCGATTGTTGCGATGCCGACCTACGATCACTGTGCCCGGCCGTGTTCACGATTCAGGAGAAGGGAACCGAGTCTCTGGGACCTGATGGGAACATCCACCATGCTGGAACCATTCCTCAACCAAGTTGCTGTTTCTCCGTTGGATTTGCTGGCCAGTCTGAAGCCCAAAGCAATGGACAGCCGCGATCCGATGCATGGACTGGTGAAATCGGACGATGGTCATTTTCATGTCAGTTTGGATGTTAAGCAGTTTTCACCGAATGAACTGACCGTGAAGACTGTGGACAATGCTGTTGTGGTCCATGGAAAACACGAAGAGAAACAGGACCAACATGGATACATCTCCAGGGAATTTACACGCAGATACCTACTGCCAGAGGGAGTGGATGCTGACACGGTGACTTCATCATTGTCCCAAGATGGAATCTTGCTCATTGAAGCTCCCAGGAAGGCCCTCGAAGACCCAAAAGTTAACGAGAGGATTGTACCTGTTAGCATATCATCCAATGATAAAGACACTCCTGAAATGAAAACATCAGAAGCACTGGGAAATAAGGACTCTGAAGAATGATCAATTAAATATTTTTGTTAATTAATATTTATTGTGATTTTTTTTGTACAAGATATGTCTGATGTTTACATTTTTTGATTTATAGTAAATAATTCCTCAAATAAATCTGAATTTGAATATGTAAATGTGTCTGCTCTGTATGTTCTGTTGTAATACGACATTTTATGGGAAATTATTTTTAAAAAGAACTACATGTAAAATATTTTGTTTTTGGGAAATATGAGTTGAATATTTAAAGGGAAAGTCCCACTTTGTAACACGTGATATTTAAATTATCCACACTCACTAGATATGAATGGATGTGACAATAATAATTGCAGCTATGTTTCCATATTAAAGAAATCGCAACGTTTAACAAATACATGTTAGGACCCATTTTTTCATAGATTTCAGTAGACACTGATATAGTTGGTGGCTCCCTCTTAAACATGCATGCCTATGTATTTTATGAGAGCTGATGTCATTTATCCAGTAGAGGGCGCTGCATACTGTCAGTAAAATGGCGCCTATTTGGGATCTGCATTTTCAACCAAATCCATGTATTCAGGACATTTTATCTATTGATTGGTGGGCTCAAATAAAATGGCAATTTCCATGAATTTTATAATTTTTCATGCTCTTCATCCTACAAGCCACTTCTTTCAGTGGGACTTTCCCTTTAACATTAACACCAGATTTTGATACAGGAACAAGGGAAAAGTCGCTCTTTGCATATAAGTAGTGTCTACTTACATGAGGAATAACCGTGAATTTCTGTAAATTTTCTGAAATATTTCAGTAACTGTTTCAGTAACTAGGAGACTAACAACAACCATAAACACTGTTAGATTACATTATCTTGAAATATACAACATTAAACCTGGAATTTATTTTGTTAGGCAGCTACATTTAAACTGGACTTTTTTGAATTACTTATGAATGAGTTTAATATTAATTATGGATATTTATCAAAAATTGTAATTTTTAATTAAATAATTTAAAAGTTAATTCAAAATGGCTCCTCGCAATGTGAAAACTATCCTGTTTATTGAATGTGCCTTTTGCTGGGTGAGTTTAAAATCTATGATTTTCTCAATTGAAATTTTTAGTCTCATTTTCTGAAATTTGGCCAATTTTATATCAGGTTGAAATTCTAGTTGTTTTGACAATAGACAGCATTTTTCTGAAAATTATTGCTGATGAGACTTACAAGGTTTGGCAAGAGTTTTTCGAAGCGGTTGTTGAGTGCTTCATTTTTATTGACCAAAAAGAAGGTAAAAAAATGTGACTATTTGCAATTATAAATACAAAATAGCTTCCAAAAAAAGGTTTATTAAATTATATTAATTAACAGGATTAATTGCATTTCTAATTGTCCATCTTGTGGCACATGTGATTTTACTTCTCGTTTCAATGGTGATGCTCATGGGGATATTTATGGTATGCAAATCAACTAAAATTTGGAATAATTTATGCAAATTCTAAATATATTTATATTTTTAATAATAATTAGGTTAAACCAGCTTCTTTAATTGGTACTGGGCCATTTATTGTTGCTATTGGTGTTGTCAATCTCATTGAGTTGATTTCAACCATTTACTTTGCTGTGGAAACTTCGGTAAACTATTATTTCAAAATTCAAAATGAAAAATTTTGTTTTTATATTTTAGTTTCTGAATATATAATTATTTGTAATATTTTAGAGAGTTTACCAGCAGTGCTCAAAGAGCTTGTTTTTGCCACTTTATTTCTGCAAGGGAATATTTTTATGGATTGTGAATGTAAGTCAGAATTATAACACTTTACATTCTTGAATAATCTGTGTAGAAATGAGCCAGATCCATACAGAAATCTGGTCAGATCAGATTTGCTAGATCTGTCAGTTTACATTACTTACATAAGTTACATATTGATTGATTCAATTATGACTTTGACAGTTGATGATAGCCAAACATGTGCACACTTTACGAAGTCAGTTAAAGTTAGAAGAAAGTGGAGAAAATGTGAGTTTATACATTGCTCATCAAAAGAATGAACTGGGTATTTCCAATGGACTGGTCATAATAAAGAAGTGAAATATTTCGATTAGTTACTCCAGCATCATGATCCTGCATTGCCATTAATCAAATTTTACATCAAAACTGTGCAGGAGTAAATAATCAATAATAGGAATTACGTACTTTAAAGGGAAAGTCCCACTTTGAAAGAAAGTGGTTGTAGAAAGAAGAGATTGAAAACTTAGGAAAAGCAAGGAAATTGCAATTTGAATTGAGCCCACCAATCAATAAATAGAATGTCCTGAATACATGGATTTGGTTGAAAATGCAAAGCCCAAGTAGGCGCCATTTTACTGATAGTATGTAGTGCCCTCTATTGGATAAAAGGCATCAGCTCTCATGAAATTCGTAGACACGCATGTCCTAGAGGGCGCCACCAACTATCAGTGTCTGCTGAAATCTGTGGGAAAATGGCGCCTAACATGTATTTGGAAAACGTCGTGATTTCTTCAATATGGAAACTTTGCTGCAATTATTATTGTCACAACTATTCATATCTAGTAAGTGTATACAATTTGAAATATTGCTTGCTACAAGGTGGGACTTTCCCTTTAACTTTTTGGTTCACTCTTATGCTATAGCAGGGTTTTTTAGTGGTTTCGGGTAGTTGATAGTCGGTAATAATTATACTCGTATATTTGTACTTAGGAGATCAGTCATAGTCAACCAGGCACAATTTACACTTTACCATGGCAGAATTCCTCAGAACAAACTTCTTTCTCTGGATTGGATACATCAGTTTTTGAACCCAGAAACAATTCTTCGGCACTTAGTTACCAAACTCAGACCAGTGGTTTGACATTCAGAGGATCCGTATCTACGGATTCCATCCACGAAGCAGAGTATCGGTATTGGGATTCGTATGAAAATATAAAATCCTAGCAGAAATAAGAAATGCATTTAAGTATTTTGTAAAAAGTATAAGAAAGTTTATTTATTAACAGGATTTGTTCATACATTATCATATATTTTGCTAATTAAAAATATTATTTTTTATAAAAAATGCTTGTTCCTATAGTACTTGTGTGTATTTGCACAATAGCATACAAAAATACTTGGATAAAAATGAGATTCGTGCTAAAAAAAATAAAAACATTCAGTTTATCAGCCACATTACATTCGGCAAATGATAGACGGGCTTCAGTGACATCTATTGAGAGAATTTGTAAACCAACCAATAAGTGACGCCAACGTCATATGACAGGCATTACACAATGCAAGTGTGTTAGTTTGGTGATTTGTGACAAAAGAGGGCGTTTTTGTAAAGTGTGACGTCACAACCCTTTCTGTTCTAACATCAGAAAGCCTATAGGTTTTGAAATCGGGAAAGTTTTGGGTAATGTATAGTGCCATCTATTGTCAATTTAAAACTAGTTTCTATGATGAATTTCTGGACAGTAAATACTCGCCTTTCAAAAGTACTCCCATAATGCACCATTTGACAAAAAATCCAAACATTTTGGCCATTTTAGTATGGTCCATTGTAGTTTTCATCACAAGTGGCGTCATATGTCTATAGCAAATAGCTTGAGTTGCCATTTTAGCCCAGCAAAAAAAGTCTGCAGAAAATTCGAAGTCTTCTGCAGTCTAAAACTGTAGAAAAACTGTAGTTTAAATCTCATTTCTGAAGTTTTATGGAACAAAAGTCTACATAATTTGTGTAGTTCTTATGTAGAAAAGTTCATGTTTTTTTATACAGTTTTTCTACATTTTTTATATAGTATTTCTGCAATTTTTCTGTATCACAAAAATGTAGAAAAAATGCAGAAATACCGTAGACAATTTACAGAAATATTGTAGAAAAAATGCAGAAAAACTAGAAAAAAAACATGCAAGTTTTCTACACAAAATCTGCACAAATTATGCAGGCTTTTGTTCCATAAAACTTCAGAAATGTAGATTTCAATTACAGTTTTTCTGCAATTTTAGACTGCAAATAAACTGCAGAAACTTCGAATTTTCTGCAGACTATGTTTTTTGCTGGGAGTACTGGCTAAGCTGTAGTTGGAGTCTATTCATCACAGATGGCGCTTTACTTTTTAAAAGGGTATATTGTGGTTGGTGGGAATTTTACTACGAGTGGCTAGTGAGGATTCTTCCAGAATTTTGTGCAATATTTCTACTGTACGTGGCTAAAAACAACACGCAAAAATTCGTCAAATATATGTACAGTTTCTACAAAACAAAAATTGTGTATATAAAAGTCTACAAGTGTAAAATTATTATGCAAATTGGAATGGATGGAGATTCCTGATAAGAGTAAAATTAACACAAGCTTAGAAGACCTGTGTTTTTGCATTAGCCTCCAGGGCCAGTCCCCATTTTGAATCCAAATTCCAGTTGAGATTTTAGCTTAAAAGTTTTGGAATTTTGAGATTCAAGCATGGCTATGATGGCTTCCCAAAGAGGTGGAGCCTTTTGGGGATGGAGAATGCACAGAATGGACAGAATGCAAGGAATGGGAATGATGTGTGTTCAGACTGCTTAGTGTTCCCATCTAAAACACATAAAAACATTCCATTTTAGACAAAGTTTTTCACAAGAATTCTAGTGGAAAGTTCGTTAGTTTACCTTAAGTTGGGCCATGTCCTCAAGACGAGTGATATCAGAAAGGTCCTGGTAATTGGAATAGACCACAAGCAGGCAGAAAACCTTGAAATTTCACGAAAACATGTTTCAAAACAATGTTACAACAACAAAATGTTAGCCTCTAGTCAAGGTTACTGTGCTCTTACATTCACCGATGTGATCATCATCCATAGTACCAGCATAGCGATGTGATAGCCAAACATCATGTCCTGTGCATTAAATTTTTTGAATTAGTTTTCATTTTTTTTTTGGCAAAGTTGTGAGTATAGTAAAATTTTTTGGAATTCCGGAAAACCTTTAAAGGGAAAGTCCCATCTTATTACAAGTTGCTTTGAAAATGAAGACAAAGAATTGCCGAGAAGGGCATAGAAATTTATATTTTCATCAGACTTACCGTAATTCAGAAATATGACTTTTCTAAAATACATGGACGGCGCCATTTTATTTTATCATTTTAAGAAATGGCTGGCGCCATCTATTTGTTATTGCTGTAAATTAACCATTTGGAAATATTCATGCTTGAGCATATGGACTGACTCTGACTCATTGGAATAGCTTTGTGTTTTGGCTGACAAAATCATTAAATTGATTAAATTAAAGATGGCGCCACATATTTTTGTAAAATAAAATGGATATTCCCTGTGAAAAGCATTTACTACCAATTCAAGCCCTTTCAAAACTATATTTATTGAATGGTTAGTCCAATTAAAAGTTCAAGTTCTAAGTCTTTCTTAATTTGTTTTTCTCTTTGTTTTTGAATAATTTGTAACAAGGTGGGACTTTCCCTTTAAGTAATTTTCTCTTAACTACATTAGTGACCAAAGTTATAGTACAGATTTGCTGTAATTTAAACATGATTCCCTTGAAAACTAACTTCAGTTTAAATAGTTTCAGGTTTAACTTTCAGGTTAAAAATGGTAACCAAATGGGGGGGGAGCAAGTTCTTACAAGGGGGAGTGTTGGTAACATTTGAATACCCCCAATGAGTAATTAAATGTATTTACATTTGCAATGGACCAAAATATGTAGGCCACAAATCTCCATGCTGTAAACAGAGCCATGCAGTATAACCAAGGACGGAAACGACTTTCGTGTTCCTAATAAAAGAAATATTAAAATTACAAAATTATTCAAATTTTAGGTAAAATTTCTGTACATTTTTGGGGAAATAAGTTGTAAGTTACCTTACGGAGTCCCAAAATTAGTATGAACGAAGAAACCATTAATGGAAAGGATGCCAGGGCAGAAACTACTGCTACGAATAGCAAGGTTACCCTTACTGCAAAAATACAAACAAAATGTCAAAATTTGCATAGTTTATGGGATATAATTATTAACTATGAAGTATTTTTACATACTTATTGGGTTGCCGGAATATACAAAATCAAAACTGATTGGATAGAATCCTTGGTGTGTTTTGCCAGGTTCGGCTTCGGCCAGGCAGTACACGTCGAATACGGATTGGGCCAATGTGAAAAATGCTATTACCTGTAAAAATTAAAAACAAAACTGTTAACAAAAGTCACATGACATCATTCCATCACTGTTGTACTGGGGGTTAATGGGTTATTTCAAGATTTTCTGTTCAACAAGACAGTGAACTGAAAAGCAACCAATAAGCATTCTTCTTATAGATAGATAGTAATTCCTGTAAAAATGACCTGGCTCACATGATGCTGAACTACTTATACAAAAAATTAGAAATCTGAAAAAAATGAAACTTGCTTTTTTTTCTGCAAAAATAGTGAAATTTTCTCATCAGAATCTTTAGAAAATGAATATTATGCAGTTTCAATTCTCCAAGAATTCTGACAAAATTTTGTAGAAAAGTTTGGCTGGGTGGAAATCTCCGGGTCTTGTGGTTTGTGTTTCTGTAGAAATGATATGTACTGGGTAGTTTTTTTTCTGATTTCTTCTAAACTCTTATTGGTCCACTTGAATTCTTTCAGTTCACTCTTTTGCTGAACGTGATCGATGTTTATAACTAAAAGCAATGCAGGTATACGCTAAATATTAAATAAATGCTCAGTATTTTCTAGTATATATTTGGCACAAGCAAATTTTTTTCTTCTGATTTATTCCTTCTTATTGGTTCATTGAAATTTTCCAGTTCGTTCTTTTATTGAGCAATGTATAGAGTAAGGCAATCACTGTTGGTATACTAATTCATGTGGGACAAATAAATAATGAAAGGTGTTATTTATATGGCCCAAGGACACTACCCTATATATAGAAGAAATTAAATGCATCTATAGACTTAATCACAAAACATCGTTATATAACAAAATTGTTATAGGTTTGTTATAAAACTTGTTACTGAATGATACACCAAGAAAAATGCTAAATGACATCATGCTATATAACTTTTTTCTTCACTTTTTGTAACAAGTTGTATAACTTTGCTATATAACATGTTTTGCGATAAAGTGTGGATGCACCTTAATTACTAAATTATTTATAGTAGGCCTAAATATATTAAATTTTGATTATTATATTTTTTGTAATAATACCCTAGTCTTGTAACACTTGATTGTAATCTGAGAGTTAGCTAACAAGCTAGTATTGTTTATTGACCAAGCCCATGTTGGAATCAAGCCTTGTTTTATTTCTAATAGTAGGACATTCAAGTACAGATTTTTAGTATAGAAATTAGAAAATCTGCATTTAGATTTTAGTAGAAAATAAATGAATTATTTACCAAAGAGTATATTCCTGCCAGATAACTTCCTTTCTGGAGATCAGTACAAAATGCATCTTGTAGGAAAGGCCTCCTCCAATTTGTGCTTCTACTTACTGTACGACTTGCAGTCAAATTGTTTAAACTTCTTAAACTTTTAGTAGTGCTACCCATTATTAGGGTTTGAGAGTTTCAATTTTGTAATTCAATTTTCAACAATTTAGTCTGTTTTTTTTAGAAAATACACTAGAAGGCATGAAAAGTTGTGTAAAGGCGTGGTTGCAGCAACAATGGCGTAGCGTTATTTTAGAACTACCTGGAACAGGTAATATAACGCACCTGCGCATTCCTCATATAATATAAGGGGAAATAGTGAGTCACAGGTTACTTGCAGGTTATTGGAGGAATTGAATAGGTAGAATATTGGTACCATAACATATAACTACAACGCTTTACTTTAGGGAGAAAGCTCGGTTAAAATCTAACATGTATTTTTATTTTTGTAAAGGAAATGGGATTAGCTCATTCAGATTTAATATGAGAATGAGATTATTTCATTGGGATATGCTAAAGGCTAAATAATATTTTTTTTATTTTGTAATGATGCTGTTTTCTGATGAAAAATGGTAATACCAGCCCAGAAAGTAATGAGTATCTGAAGAATTTATGTGATAAACCTGCAAAAATGCATTTTAACTCAGACCAACCTGTTTACGCTCGTATACAGAATTATTTAACACTTTCTGGGTTGTAATTTTTTTATACTATATATTTCAGTAACAATGTGTCAAAACTGCATTTTAATTTAGAATATAGTTAATGTTAGCTAGGTTTGGTGACAAATTTGGATGAACAAAATTAAAGTGAAAGTTCCGCTTTGAAAGAAGTGGGTTAATTGTAGGAAGAAGAGCATGAAAAATTATAAAATTCATGTAAATTGCAATTCAATGTGAACCTACCGATCATTAAATAAAATATCCTGAATACAAGGATTTGGATGAAAATGCAAAGCCCTAATAGGCGCCATTTTACTGACAGTATGTATAGCGCCCTCTACTGGATAAAAGGCATCAGCTCTCATGAAACACGTAGACACGCATGTTATAGAGGGCGCCACCAACTATCCTTGTCTGCTGAAATTTATGAAAAAATTTCGCCTAACATGTATTTGGCAAACGTCGCGATTTCTCCAATATGGAAACTCTGCTGTAATTATTATTGATGGTCATAATCATTCTCATGTCTAGTAAGTGTGTACAATTTAAATATCACTTGGTACAAAGTGGGACTTTCCCTTTAACTTTTTGGCATACCTTGGTGGCAGTGTCACTACAATTGTCAATGCAAATGTCAAATGTAAAATACGAATCCATAATTAAGCTAATTGATTATTATTGTTTAGTATTAAAGGGAAGACATAAAATGAACAAAAAGGCCACTTACATTTTCACTAATGAAAGTAACACTGTAGACTAACAGATTGAGCTGGGATACAGATGTACAGCAGCTATTATACATAGTTACAGATTTTCTCAACAGTCACCACATGTGGGCAATATGGCGCCGTGTATGTATTGCTTAAACCATAGCATATTAAGCTGTGCTTAAACTTAATGATTACCGTCTCCTGTTAAGTTCAATTCACGAGATCAACAAATTGCAGCGTCACCTGCTGACTAGCCATAAAAATTGCGAAGGGGGATGCAAAAGACATGTAATTGCCAATACAACAACGCCGCCTGCTGACGATTATAAAAATTTTGAAGGGGGCATATTGAGGTCTGAGCATGCGCAGTTGAATTAGCAACCTCGTGAATTCCAATATTATTACATTAATTATCTTAGACTATTTTTCTAATGACTTGCATTTCAAAACCGGTTGCCATGAAGTGAGACTTTCCCTTTACTAGGATTAAACTAAGTAGTTAAACCTGTTAACATTAATCAAAGGTCAATTATCAATCAGTACTATATGCATTTATATAATTTATTAATCTGATAAAAATTTGCTGTACAAAAAAAATCACATTTACAAAAAGATCTTCAGCACTGGCACTCTTAAAATAAGTTATGTACACCGAACGAGATAGGATAATGCAACATTTTCAAAACAAATTATAGAGTTGTCAATATCATACATTTTCAAAAAAACTGAAAATAGTAAAAAAAATGTTTCTCAACTCTATCGAGAACTATTGACTCTATCAACTCTATTGACTCCCGAGTCATACGATAAATGTCATATTCTACAATAAATAACTATTGCTAATTGGAAACCATGTTGGAATGATTTTAACCACAATTAATTTACGACTAATCGAATGCTTTTACAATGGCCAGAATACTGGCGTACGTCCCCGTAACGAATCCAGCCAGACCGAAAACTATTACGAAGCAATCTTTTGCTATGGATGGCCAACTGATTCCATCTTCCCAGTAGGTGACCATATGCAGTATGGCCGGAAATATTAGGGATAGATAACTGCCTCCTAAGGCCCCTACTAATGAAATAAATAACTCGAATCGTGGAATGAGAGCTCCTAAAGCAACTGAAAAAGAGAAAAAATATGTTTTTAATTTCAAGAGTAAAATAATTCCATCCCAAAATACAATATCTGAAAAATATTTTCACCCTTACTAGAGATAATCTAATTTATTTGAAGAAACCAATCTTTATTAATTTCAAAATCTAGTTTACTTGGTCAGAAATCGAGATGTTTGGAATGAAGATTTTTGATCAATTCGGAAATTACGAGTTTGGCAATATTGCAATTTCATAAATCAAGATTCCATAAAAGTGGGCTTTCATTCTGAAAATTTTGGAAGAATCTGGATTTCTGAAACCACAATTCAATAAAACTTTGATTTTTTAGTGTAAATATCACAACTGTAAAAGTTCAAATTTTGGAAATTCAACATTTCAGAATTTACAATGCTATGAAAATTTGGAATTAATTTAACTTTTTCTTCAAATATTTAAACAATATTTTTAAGGGCAAGGTTGTGATGTGGATACCTACTTTTACACATCATAACTTTAATTTTTTCACATTTTTCACTTTAATTTATCAAAATTAAAGAGCACTTGTCTTAGAGCACAAGTAGCGAATGAGCAATTTTATAAGTAATGCAGAACACATAACTTCAGAAACTTATATCCTGAATACTGAAATGCATTTTTTACAGAAAAAAGTACCCGTATACTATTTTTCACTTTGAATTTTTCATTTTGCATTTCGGTTGCACATAAAATCCCTTAAAAGGTTAACATTTTTCACCCTGCCTGCCTGTTTTTTCACATTTTTCACACAGATTTTTGTTAACATTCACATTTTCCGCATCTTATATCACATCCCAAAGTTTGCAATTTGTTGAATAAAAATAATTTAAGCTGATTGCTACTCACATACAAATGCGATCAGGCCAACCCGAAAAACGACCAGAGCCAACGTTTCGTAATTTTTGCACATTTTTCTGATGGTTGGCCACATGATTTCGACTGGGACGTAGAACTGTAGTGCGAGACTGAAGTAGATTCCGGCTCCATAAAGCAGCTGGATGACTACGGCTAATCTGTAATTCAAATTAAGAGACTCGTAAATCTTATCACAACTGATCCGTAAGCCAATTTTAAAAGAGAATCTGTGCTTACGTCTCGTTTGGAAGACTTAAAGTGACACTTCCTTTAAGGCTATCGCCGAACCGCAGGTAGCCGAAGAAGGCTACGGATACGTACAATGTGCACACTAGGGTCATGGCGGTGTTGAGTACCCCTGTCAGACCGGGCATGTCACGTGGTGACTTCATCACATTCTCCAATGGCAATATCTAAGAAAATATGTAGAACTAGCTATAAGTACCACATTTTCCAGTAAATCCCGAGTGAAAGCTCCAATATACGGTACTCACTAATGCAATGCCCTCAAATGCATAAACCACGGTCCCGAAATACAGGGGTAAATCTGCCGTGCGGGGCATCTGGCGACGTTCCGCTGCACGGGGTAGATCCTGTAGCAGGTAGTAAAATAAAAATCCCAGCGCCGTTGCTTCACACACATTAGCCAGGAACGAGAAGGGCGCGATGTACTTGAGTTTGGTTAGGAATACCATTGCCAGCAATGGTATCAAGAGCAGTACCATGTAAATACGATAATCCCATTGTAGGAAGGCGTCGAAATGATTGACCGCCTGAAACATTAATAAGACTAAGTTCATTATTTATTTCTTAGGTCAGTGAAACAAATATTAAAAGAGAAAGGTCCTAACCACTTGCAAATTCGTGGCAGCGAAAACCCAGTAAACTACACAGAACCCAAATTGCGTTATGACAATGAAGAAGTTGGTGATGGATCTTTAACGAAAAAAAGGGTTATTTTTTCTTAGAATTTTTATTCTGGATTTCTAACTGAAATAGGAAATATGTCCAGAGTAAATCAGATTTTTACCTCGCATAAGCAGCAAATCGTCTGCATTTTTGAGGTCCAGTTTGGAATGCTTTTTCGGCCGTTGAGGCATAGTCCAGCGGAGCGCAATAGGCCCTAATTATGCATATTGTTAGTTATATTATATTTATTATAAAATAGCGATGGCTTAATTCACAAGTAGTGAATGAGCCAATTTTTCAAAAACGAGCTAAAGTTACAGAAATTACTTATAACCATTCTGTGAAGAGTAGCGAATATCCAACAAGGTATCATCCTTAAAAGTTAAACGTAGCGAATGGCACCATTCGTTGGTTTACCTTTTATAAATTGCTCGACATGGATTTTTATAACAATAGTAGTAGCGAATGTGATACATAACATTCGCTACTGTGAAGAGTAACGAATATCCAACAAGGTATCATCCTTAAAAGTTAAACGTAGCGAATGGCACCATTCGTTAGTTTACCTTTTATAAATTGCTCGACATGGATTTTTATAACAATAGTAGTAGCGAATGTGATACATAACATTCGCTACTTTTTTTTGCATTCACTTTATTCAAAAGGCAAACTAATGGATGTGCACATTCACTACTTCACACTTAATTGGTTTCGCTATCCTGCAAACTTAATCAAAGACAAACTAGTGAATGTACATTTTTTAAGTATTTTATTCCTGAAATTACTTAATTAATTACTTAATTCAATTATTTAACAAAAATTAGCACATTCCCTATAAAATATATGTTTTATCTGTTCACTAAATTTCACAATTTTAACATTGTTTATTTCCAAATTATACCTTTTTT
>JAQIXP010001696.1:0-17374 GCA_034700285.1 Proteroiulus fuscus | reverse complement strand
AAAAGTGGGGCGTTTATCCCCCCCCCCCCGTCTCCCTTGGCTCAAGCTATTGCCCCCCCCCCCTTTGGTAAAAATCCTGCAGCCGCTTGTGAAAATAGACTATAAATTGTTTTAACTACAGAGATTTGGATTGCACAGGGATGTAGCTAGTGGTTGTTAGCAAGTAATTTATTTCCCCTCTATTGATTTCAGTAGATGTGTATACGGTACACTAAAAATCTAATTACGCAAACGACATGTGCAAATAAATGCTCAGTTGAATTAAACAAAAAGGGGGTTGTAATGCGTATGGGAACACTTTCTAAAATAGACTTTCACGTCAGTAACAGCCAACCAGAAAGCTTTTACCTAAATTGTTGCAAAATACAAACAGCGCAGGAGTTAACGTTATATACACGCCCAAATTTTAATTAAAATCGATTAAAACCATTCTATTAAATTCATATTATATAAATATAAACAGTTTTATGGAATGCTAAGTACGTGTAAACAAAGGAAAATTACCCAAAAAACAACATTCCTTAAATTTCCCAACCATATTCGAATAAATTATTCCATGGCAAATTCACAAAATAAATGTTCAGGTAAACAAGTTTTGTTTTACCCGAAGTCTTAGACCTTCCTTCCCAGTATGCATCGCTCTTCTCACTGAGTAGGTAAAACAGCCGACTCAGTGAGGAATGCGATGCATGCTGGGATGGCAAGACGCTGCCTTATAATCGGCAAGGACATATATAGTGAAACAAAAGTTGTTACCTGAGCATTAATTTACTTACGAATTTGTATGTAAATAAGCTGAACAAGATTGTAAAATTTTGGGAAATGTATTTTCTCACCAACTACATCTTTTGTTAAAAGATTTTTTTGGGGAAAGGGGGGAGGGGCGTAGGGAGGGAATCTCCCTCTTAATTAATTATATTTAAGAAATTAATAAAATTCATTTTCTTTACTAAAAAAAAATAATGGCACGTACAACACATGAAGAGTATACCTTAATTATAACATCATTTTACAGACATTAACCTGAAACCTAGACAAATTTATTAATGCTTGCCTCTTGCCTCTTTTATGAAAATTAATTAGACTATGATTCTATGAAGTCTATAGTCTTTCTAACATTTCTTTTCAATTGCCATATTTTCAATTTTCATTAATTACAATATTCTTCAGACTATTATTACTTATTTTTATATGAACCTTAATAGTGATAATTCATTGAAATTTCCAGTCTTTCAATCCTTTCTATACGATTTTATACAAATTTTCCATGAACATTATACTTTCCTTTGCACTTTCTTTATAAATAAGACACATATCCTTTTGCATTCATGCGTGTTTCATCCTTTTTCTGCATGTATATATAGCCACCCAAATAGATAATACGTATTTACAAAGTCGTTATTCTCCCATTACATAAGAAAAAGAAAGGCATCCATTCATGCTGAACAACTATTGACTTTTTAAAGTAAATTACATTCAATTTTACAAATGGATAGTTGAAATTAGACACGAGCATTTTCTTGCTTCAACATGTATTCATTTCTATGGCTTCCTTACTAAGGGTATATTTTAAAAGAAATACCTTAAACTAGCATTCATGAAGACAGATGATAAGTAGCTGTCACTTGATTGGAAAATACTGGCATGAAAAAGAAAGCCTTTTTTGAAAATTCTACTAAAATCTCAAAGATAAATCCGCATAAAAATCGTTATTCGTACATTGCCTTTGCTATCAAATGTCCAGCAAAAGGACAAAGGAATCTAGGCTAAACATGTTTCCAAAATGGACGTCAATATTGCTGCCAAATAATGGAAGAATAATGTGACCTGAAGAGTGCCTACTTGTGTTCAACAGAGATAACAATCATTGTGAAGATTAACAATAGCACAGTGTTGTTTCAGCATCCTCATATATTATTGGAACAAAAGATTGACTGGCATAAGGGCAGTGCACTTTAGAACAGTCCTACAGAAGATATCAAAGATAAAAATGACCTCTCAAGATTACTTCCAAATAGAAAATGTTGAACATTCAGAAAAGAAGAAATGAATGATTGTAAGCATTACATTTATGACAAATGTAAATGATCTCCCAGGCAACAAGTAATTTGAAAATATATCACAAACAATAGCTGCAGAGCAAACTAGTTGTAAAAAATAACAGATGAGATTTTCAAGCATAACAAGCTCATAAAATAAATAAAAAAATATGCTTTTTGTATGTAATGTAGTTTTGAAATGACTAACACAAGCCAGAAATTTGGGATGAAAGTATCCCATTACTTTTCTGTTATAAAAAATGAACTATGGATTAAAGTTTTATACAGAAAAGCCATACAGCAAGCCATTTCGTTAATAATTATTTAAAAATATTTCCATGGCAATTCCAAGTAAGCGTAATTGAATATGTGCATTAACAGATGTGATTTTTCAGACTTCTAATTCTCATGAAATTTTAAAAAAAATCATGTTATTTTATGTAGTCTTTAAAAATAACCGAAATAACTAACACATGCATGCCAGAAATTTCAGATGAATAGATTCAATCCTTTTCTCTTATAAAGTAACTATGAAACAAAGCTAAATATAGAAAACACAAAGTCAAAGGTTAAGGTAAGTTTTAAAAGAAATTTTCATGTACTTATTATTCAAAACTGTTCCCATGGCAATGCCTAGTATGGTTCACCAAATATGTGCATTAACAGTTGTAAATTTCCAGGCATAGAATGTTCATGACATTTAAAAAAAAAACATGCAACTTTTATGAATTCCTTAGAAACTATCTAATACACATTAGAAATTTCCAATGAAAATCCTCAGTCAATACCATGATAAAGTTAAAATAACTGTATGATTTAGGTAAAGTTACCAAGTTAAAATTTTCCATAATAATTATTTAAACAAGTTTCCATTGCACATTATATTAATTATTACTATAGTTAAACCAAGCAAAAGATAGGCGTGCATCAATGCCACCTATTGAGAGCAACTGTAAAGAAAACATACCATACCCTATGAGAAAGTATAGTTCCTGATTAAAAATGGCGGAAAGCACTACAACCAATATAACTAAACATGCCCTTGAAGGACAACTTGGTGATAAGGCAATGAAAGGGGCGTGTCTGTGTAGTTGAATTCGACACCATGGAGTAGAGGAATATTTACCCCGTTCTTTTGCTCGGTTTCACTATACAAAAATGCTCAAAAAGCTTCCATAAATAAAACGCACAATGGCCGCCTACATGTCTATATCAGACATACGTTTACATCAAAAACATTCTAAATAAAAATAAAAGTAAAGCTGTGTGTAGGCTGTAATGATTTCACGACAATCGACTCCCACTTCCCACTTCGTTAATATTAAGTAATGTTATTTCAACGATTTTACCTCTCAAGTAACAACACGATGGAAAAAAAACCTGGTTAATTTGTAAACGATGTTACATGTATATTAAAAGAGGAATTACATCAATTTCTATCGTGACACATTCTAAAAGCTTTCGGTCAAAACGCATTAGTTACTCTGACGTTACTTTGTTACAGAATGGAATAAAGAAAATAGGAGAAACAGCTAAGTATAACTACATGTTGGCCTGAAGGAACCTCACTTTTCTTTTTAGCTTAGCTTTAAATTTTCGGGTGCTGATTATTGACCGAAAACAGCCTTGACAGTGGCAGCTTTGAGCTACATTAACAAATGCCAAGCACGTTATATTGATTGAGGGCATAGGGCTCGCTTTTTATATTTTTTATTCAACTCAACCTTTGTGGGTTTATCTCAAAGCTTTTCTTGCAAACAAAAAAAAAACCTGAATAAAATAAGAGATACCAAACATAAACTGGAGATCTAAACAGCTATTACATAATACAGTGTGTCCGATCATTTACTAATCAAAACAAAATTATTGCAATAAATTCATATCTTAATGCATTAATCAACCCCTTAAAGTATGCAAATGAGCAACAAATCTGTTATCAGTGATTGCCTAAGTACAGGGGTATACGTGAGAATAGATGACAATTTTACCTTCGCTTTTACTAGATTTACACATTAAATAAATGGAAAAAAACAAGTCAAAGTCGAGATTCGAATCCACGAATTCTTTTCCATTTAAGTAATGGGTAAAATCACTAAAATTTAACTCAAAATTTAACTAACTTATTAAAAGAAAAGTATACAAGGGTGAAATTTGGTGGCAGCAAATAAAATTAAGAAAATTAATGACTTGCCCAGCTGAAAATTTGATTTGATGTATAATGTACATCAAGGTTACCTTCTATTATCAATCTTCCACATTTTTGTATGCCATTTACTCTATTCCTAGAATGCCACAGCCCCACAATGCATCAGTCCATTGTGATGAAACCAATCAAACAAATACTACATTTAGTAGATAATCTTGACTTGCCTAATCACATGTATTCACATTAAAAGCTATTATCAAATTCATTAAGATCAATGCCCTAGAATCCCTAGATTATGATCAAAAATGTTCACGTGATTGGGGTATAACAGCAAACAACGTATTATCCTCCTCTCTAGGTATTTTGGAAAAGCGTTTGAAAAAAGCCAGTTCCTTAATGGTCCAGAAATCAAAACACAAACCAGAAAGTATAAAGCATATATATGTACTACACACTGGTAAATCGTCTTTAGTCTGCTTGGCCTACATTTATCTTAATTAAAAAAAATAAAAAGTATCTTATATACATGTAGAGATGTGTTTCAAGCAGTGAGTTCAACGTCCTGCACAGCTACTGACGTCATCAACTTTTCAAAGTTTGGAAAATTGTCAACCTCAAACTATTCTATAAATAAAGCGTGGGTGTTTGCATGACGACAATCTCCAAGAGCTTATCTCTTTTAGTTTAGTTTCTAGTTTGCAACCCGGAAGAGAATTAAGCGAAAAATTCAATATTTGATTAAGCACCAGAGATGCTACCTGTATACGTATTGACATTTTGACCCCAAGAGTTTTCCATTTCCAAATCCACAATTTGCAATGCAAATGAAAAATTGAACCAAATTAGTAAGCATATGCATGCATATGAGTTAGGCCATTAGTATATGCAGTGGCTAATAACAAACTAAAACATTGATTTAATGACCAATTTGTTTATTGCAAGCTCCAAAATGTATGGCAAAAATGCAATTAAAAACATAGCTGATATTATACCTGAAGGCCCTATTTATTTAAATTTCATGGCATTTATGTTCGAATGAAATGCTTATTATACTAGCGTACTTAGAAATATTAGTTATTGAATCTATTTTAAAAATGTATAGCTACTGGTAAAATTAACATAAGCATAATTTTCAAATTAAAATTCGGGTTAAACATTCATGAGGTCGATTCATGTATACAGCTTGTTAACTCGAGCAGAAATTCAGTTCGGCTGCTAGGCCAATGCTCTTACTATAAAATATACCCAATACGCTCTTAATGAAATTAAAATTCGCCCATATTTCACATCAAACGCAGTAATTAATTTCCAAAATATTAAAAAAAAAAAAGCGAATTCCAGGTAGTGTAGGTGAGTTACAAAAGTCAAAGCAGGGTTCATGTAAAACTAATGCCCTCATATCTTAAGATGAAAAATAAAATTATGCACAGAAAATGGACATTTCCAAGAATATTCAAATTTAATTAAGGTTTTAGCAATTGTGAAACCGAAACTTTGTACTTCTATACCGCAACAGAAAATTATGCATTAATTCATTAACTAGTCATCTTAAAGATTTTTGAACAAAAACACATTAATTACTGTATAGGGTAATGTGAATAAAGCAGTTTAGAGCTTTAAGTTACTTAACTGACATCAAGGGTGGATCCAGAGGACCAATTTGGGGGCGGGGTGGTGAATCTGTGGGCGAGAAGCAAGTTCACAGCCAGAGGGGGTAAGGGACTGCTTCCACGATGCGCAAAGATCAACGATTTGAAGGGGGCCATGGCCCACCCTTCCTAGGATCCGCCCTTGACTGACATCAAATATGCCATATGCATTATAATATTAAACTTGTCCGGGGTCCCTGAGCGATAATATCATCATGCAGTGCCTGCATGGTGATATAACATATACTGAAACATGATATCTATGGGATAGTGCTATCTGAGCAACATGCAAGTTTATGTTAGCACCATTTTGTTTTTTACTTACTGATTTTCACCGTTGTTAAAGTTTAATAGTCATCTTGGATGCAAAATAAGATACTTATGAAACCTAAAGAATGGTACACAAAACCGTTTGGATGTAATAAAAGAATGAAATTTGATGTATTAATAGGATAACGTGTACTGTACCATGCAGTTTGGTACAACTTTAACGCATTTTCTCACTTTTTCTTATATTTATTATGTAAACGGCGTTCTTCCGTTTTCAAAAGTATCTTATCATGAAATTAAAAACTTAACCCTACTATAAAAATTGATAAATGTAAAATTCAGTATAAATAAAAATGGCGTGACTTTTATTTAGTCTCAAATCCACGCACACATCATTTTCTGTTAAAACAATTCAAGTTATTCAACGAGACAAAAAATATGTCGAACTTATTTCTAAAATAAAAAAATGTAAATGTATGCAATTTATCAACACAGTTATGACCATGCGAAATGGGTCAAGATGACGGCGGCAGGTCACTACACTCAGAATGTGTAAGTTCAAATACGAAAAGCACGTTCAAGAATTAATCAAGAAACCATTTTAAAACCTCATAATGAGCAAAAGTAGTTTCATATTGCTAACGAGAACTCTCATACATCTTTAGATACCTTTTAGCTTAATGGACCCTAAAGCCCTGGTAACAACTTTGATACTGAACTGCTAATGTTCATTCCAGACTAAGCTGGCTGACATGGGATTGAAAACAACTATACAGATTTCGCCCAGAAAACGAGCCATTTTCTTTAAACTTTCATAGGGTTGATAGAAGTATTTTAAAAAAGAGAAACAATAGCACTTGTTCAGAAGGCCAGGGACGTATTTAGGTTTTTGCCGCCCCTAGGCCCGATTAGAATTGCCGCCCCCCTTCCATCACACCACCAAGACTTTTCCCCCTAGAAATCAATTCAGGGGGAGACCGGACCAAAAAAATGCTACAAAATTTCTGGACATAGATGAAAATTAGAATATTTCGCATGCCATTGTCAAAATTAACTCAAAATAGCACTGCAGGTGATTTTTTTTTGCTCAAAAACACTCTAAAATGGGTTAAAAATTACCTAATAATTTATTTGAGAAACTTCAGTTTCTTAAGTCAGTTATAGCTGTCTGAAATTGCTGCCCCCCTAAATTTTGCAGCCCTAAGCCCGGGCCTTGCGAGCCAATTGGGTAATACACCCCTGTAGAAGGCATCTATAAAGCTTGCTCCCCCCTCTCCACCTAACTGCATACTTGAGTAGAAAAAGGTTTGTTTTGTAGTGTCCTAGTGTACTTTATTTAACAATGCATTGTGTTTGTTATATGTAAAATTTCTATGGCTTTCTTGGCATGTAAAACAAAGTGAAATTGTGTAAAGTTACGATTCACAAAACATATGTGCATTTTAGGTGATTGTGTGCAGATTGGCTGAGAAAAAGAGCTACAGATTCAATTAACAAACGCTTAATAAATCTAAGTGCAACCACTATAAAAGCCTTAAGCATTATTTTATAAAATTGATAAATGACTTACTTGACCCCTTTGGTTTTAATCATTGGATTTTTCAGTTTGAGTGCCCCCATGCCATTCTTTTCGTCCACACTATTTCCTTTGGGAAAATCTTTCCCATCCTTCTTTTCAACCGAATTTTCAGGTGATAAGATGGACTGCAAAGATTCCAGCTCGTCGGTGCGCCGCTTATGTTTTCTTCTTGAACACCAATGACATAATAAAAAAGTCAAACCCATTGACACAAGGGCTGCAACCGTGGACAAAACCACTGTCAGGATGATTTCATTTCTTTCCATCCTCGTCTGTAAATAAAAATATATGCAGGAAATACATTAGATTCAATTAATGACAGATAGAAATAAATGAATTAGTAATTAGGTTACATAAACCGCAAACAAATTTAAGATTGCGCTAATTTGTCTGTATTTCCAAATATCATTTCATATCAATGAGAATTTTTAAACGATATGAAATAACGTGACTTGGTGGTCACCTGAGTATTAGTTGGTAGTAATGACATCAGCTGGTATTAGTTGGTAAGCCATTTGCATTAGCTGGCAAAATTTTTTTACCAATTAAAAACATTTCAAATAAATACTTGTATAATTCAAGTAATTTAAGTGAAATAATACTTGGAAATGATATCAAATGACATTTCTAGTAAGATGAACTATAGGTAGCACAGAAAAATATTAAAAAAAAATAACTTAAGCAGAAAATTAGAAAAAATGTCGTATTGTTACTATATACTTAACCAAATATAATAAAAAAGACTACATTTCTAAGCAAATCAGACCAAATCAAGTCAGATTCTCAAACAAATATTTTAATTACTCATTATTTGAGCAGGAGATAGTCCATGTTGAGATTCTCAAGGGCAGTCTTAAAATACTTTTGACTGTACAATGCATTTTCTTACCCAGCACAGCATTTTAACATGAAAAACCAAATTCAGTTCAAGAATAAAACATGTACTGGCATAAATGTATTTCAATTACTATGGCATATAAGCCATTGAAGAAATGATCAATTAAAATGCAAAAGCAGATAAACACTTCAATGAATGATTTGCACATAATGAAAAAGAGATTTCAAGCAACAAAGGCCATATCAGCAAAAGTCAATGTCATTGAAAAGAATAAAGGCAAACCAATAACTACTCAAAAGCAATTTCAAATCATTTTATGACTCTATAGATTCCAATACGAGACTTCAGTGTTTCCATGCAGTATATAGTCCCACCATGCACACATTCCTTTACGTTATAAAATGCAATCTATTTCATTGTTCAATTTATAAATGGCATCAAGATAAACCCTCAGTTTTTGAATTAATAGTGCACATTCTATGAAGCATCGTTCCGAATGAACAATTCAGAAATGTGGCAGAGGATTTTGTTATATAGCAAGCACATCTGTCACATTTCCCAAACTGATTTAAATATTTTAATCCAGTTCTTAATTTACATAACTGTAAATTGAATTCGTGACCTAAAATTTTTATAAGAACTCTGCCATCTGGAAATCCCATAAAACCTATTCTAGAATATTTAATGATAGAAAATGTTATGATGAATACACTTAGCAGTATATGGTTTCTTTTGAAAAGGAATGCAACCTTCTATGAATTATGATACATTTTTATGTTAGACTTTACGAGTGTATAGAGAAAAATGTTTATCCAAATGGAAGATTGCTTTGGTAATTGTAGAATTTGGTGCAAGATCCATTATATTATATTTTAAAAGTAACAGCAATATCCTTACTATATTCGATGCGAAAACATACATAAAATTTGTTTCAGAAAATAAAATTTAACAGGAGTCTTCATTTATTAATTCAGGAGTCTTCATTTATTAATTCAGAAGTCTTCATTTATTAATTCAGGTGAACGTAGTTTAACTTTAAAACACATAAGGAAAGAAAAGGTTTACATTAATGTTTCAGAGAAAGCGAGAGAAAAAACCCATTAATATTTATGCTGGAGTTTGCTATTTATTTTTATCCTTCAAAAAAGATGACAGCTCTCCAGCTTACTAAATTTCCATCTTTTACAAATAAAAAAGATATTAAATCCATATTTTAATATTTGATATATCTACATGGATTTTTAATAAAAGCAATAAGTCAGTGACCTATATAAGTATAGATATGTTGGCACTGAGATTTTTTTTCAAAACAAACTTGACCAAGGATCAAGAAACTGCTTAAAGATACAGAGCTGCGAATTTGAAAATAATTAACCCAGTGTAGTTAATCAGAAAATAAATCCAGAGAATATATTAATTGATACATCTACTTTTTTCATAAAAATCATAAGCGTTTAGGAGTTGCCAGAAGCTTAGTAGAAATTAATTGCATGATTTGCAAAAAAAGCCAGTCTGGTTCATTTTTTGAAATCTTGCGGCTTAGTTTATCCATGAATTATCTACCATTTTTCATTAAGCAGTATGACAGCGCGGTTTTTTACTTCATCAGCCAAGAATTAATTTTCATAAAACAGATCCAATATCAAAAAGAATATTTAAATTAATAAAGGTTCACGATATATAGTGTGTAATTTACGTGCAAGTAGAATTGCATGTTCTTTGGATTAACCACATACAGCATTTGGCACCTCGCTATAATCAAAAAAAATTGATCACTAGACCAAAGTAATCTAATGTAAATTTCTAATATAAGGTTTCAAGTGTAGCAATCCAAGCTGCAGCATGACAATATGACAATAATACTGGTATATATACGAGACAGTTTTCACCAATAAAAAAGCAGCCATTTCATGGCCAACATGTACATACATAGCAGATGCTTTATTTTGTCATATCTGCACGCTAATGAAATTCAGGAATTGGAAGGCAGAATTTATGAATGTATTATAAAGTCTTATGATTTATAATATGCACACACACACACACACAGACCCAACCCACGCCATGATAAAATTGCAGAAAAAGACCGCAGAAAAAAATTAGATTTTTCCTACATACATATATAACCCTGAACGAAAAATATCAGGCAGGACTTCTTGCTGTTTCACTTAAAGAAAATCATATTAAAATCACTGATACGTATGATGCATTATGTTCAATGAAAATGGCCTACAGATTTATACATAAAAATTTAGAAAAGGGGGTTATAGCGTCAAGGTTCAGTTAAATACATTAATAAGGTATAGGGACATGATTAGGCTTATATATAAAAAATACTAAAATGTTATAAAAATCCCCTTTTTTAAAGAACTTTAAAAATGAAATTCTGTTTTAATTTTTAAATCAAAGTTCATTAAGAAAAAATTCAATAGAATCCAAAATAGTGTATGGTTAGTTACAGACTTGAATTTATTTTGGAATTTTATTGGTTTAATGCAAATCTAAACAATTATGCAGTATTTTTATTTCTAAAGAAAACTGCAACCAAAACTGTTAAACTATTGACTACTTAAGTTTCTGAAATCAATAATAATATATTTAGATTGCTTAAAAGTGTTGTAAGGTGTGGGCGATCATAGAATTTTTGCTATTCATACAATTTTGATAGCCAAAATTGGTTGCTTTTTCAAGTTTAAAAACAGCCTATGTGCTTTTTCATTTTTAACATAATTTTAAATGAAAATGCCATGCAAAATAATTATTCAGATTTATGTAAAACATTAAAATAAGCGAAAATAGTATGACATTGTTTAAAATTACAGTTTCACTTTGATACAAATTGATTTTATAGGAAAAAGAGCATGAAAAACTTAGGATAGACATGGAAATTGCATGCAATTGGATATATCATTAGATAAGATATCCTGAATTTGTGGATTTGGATGAAAATATAGAATGCCCAAATATGCATCATTTTACTGAAAACTATAAAGAAAATGGCGCTAATATGCATGCATTTTGCTAATGTCGTAATTTCCTCAATTTGAAAGCTTTGCTGCAATTATTATTGCCACAGCCATTCATATCTAGTAAGTGTGTACCATTTAAAAATTACTTGTTACAAAGTGGGACTTTCCCTTCAAGAAGAAAGATTAAGGCTATACAATCGGATGAAGCTCCCCGGTCAATTAAATACTAAATAAAAAATTGTTGTTATAGTGATTTCCTTGCAATTTTGAACAATTGCTAAATCTCCACTATATATATTACCTCATAGCTATAAATCTTATAATATGTTTTGCTAAACCAAGTGCATAGCAAACTATGCTTACAGGAATACCTAAGATGCAGATTAATTATTGAGATTTAATGCATACAAAGGCAAATCCACTGCGCAGTATCTTCTACAAGAAATAATTTGATCAAAATCAAATAAAGTTTTGTCCTTCATACATTGCTTATATTTGGCATAACCCTAGGAAAAACAAAGCCCAATACTGCAAACACGCAGAAATCATTTTCTTTTATTTCTCATAAAAACTGACAAGTTCCTGTGTGTTATTTTTATGTACATGCAATAGATTGGTTAACGTATACAGGTAAAAAATGGATTAAATATCATCCAAAAAACACACATCCACAAGACGCATGCATGCATATACGTTATTTGATAAGCATATTTTTTGCTTATATGCATCATCCTTAAACAAGGTTATCATGCAATATATATATATATGTAATATCACATCCTGCATCAGACTTATAGCAATGTTTTTTTTAGTTTTTTTTTAGAATAAATAGAATAAATAAGAAATCCAGGTGAACGGCCAACAAGGACCTTGCGTGGGAGTTATTTCGTAATCTTTAATGCCGCACAATGTCTATATAGGCAACAGAGCAAGAATACATGCCATATTTAATAAAATGGCAAAGGTTGAGCTTTTGTTGTATGCCTATAGGATGCATTAGTTTACTTGAAGAAACACAGAATGGGAGTATAAGCCAACAAGTGAATGGATTGGGTTTGTCCATTACCGATTTCCTAGCTTCCTCCATGCTACAACCACCCACATTAATTAAAGTATAATCGATTGAGTATATTATGACAATGGAGGCTGGAAAGCTCCTAATAGGCAATTTGGGCAAAAAAATCTGAGTGCTTGAAAATTAATGGTTTTATAATATAATTTTCAATTGAAATTATTATTACTAAGGTGCAAATAGAGAATATAATAATAATAATAATAATAATGTATAAACAGAAATTGAGTAGTCTTGCATTAAACCTATAAATGTAAAACTGTGACACTAATTACACACATGGAATCTTAAAGGGACAGTCTCACTTTGAAACAAGTTGACTTTAGGGAAAGGAGCATAAAAATTAGGATAGAGATGGAAATTGCATTTGGAGTTGAGCCTACTGATCATTAGATAAAATGTCCTGAATAAACGTGGATTTAAATGAAAATTGAAAGCCCAAATATGCACAATTTTACTGACTGTCTGTAGCGCCCTCTACTGGATAAAAGGCATCACCTGACATGGAACACATAGACATATGGACGTTCTAGAGGGCGCCACCAAATGGCACTGCTTGCTGAAAGCTATGGAAAAATGATGGTGCCTAATTAGTATTTTTCAATCATTGTCGTTTCTTCAATATGGAAGCTTTGCTACAATATTATTGCTACAGCCATCATAGTTATTGTGTATCATTTGATAAGTACTTGTTACAAAGTGGGACTTTCCCTTTAAAGATAAATCATCTTTAAAACACACTTAAAATACTTCAACATCAGAGATATTTTGAAGTAAATACCTAAAATTACGTAATTTAATTATATATTATAAGTAGTTAAATACTTTTTAAACTAATTTTGCTTGTGCCAGTTATCTAATTTAATATCCAAACTGCACCAAGTAATTTTAAAAGTAATTTAAATTCCTAATCAAACTACTGAAATGATCATGCAAGCAGCTGCGGATTGTAACAGATGATCATCAAAGGTCAAGAGATACTTTCCCATAAAAATTTGAGATGTTAATGCTTAATTAATTAACGTCATTCATGATAAAATCTAACCAAATTTTGTTGTTTTTAATGAGAGTAATTTAAAGCCAATTTTAATCCATCTTCAGTTTACCAATATTACAGTCATCAGTATAATTACAACAATATTTCAGTATATAAAATGCCATAACATGATACCTTTAGCTATAAAACTTATAACATTAAGAAAACCAAAATTAAGTACTAGCTATACCTATCCATTGTTGCGCAGTTGCCCCTTTAATCAAATTTTGAGCTGAAAATCCAAAATCGATCAAGCCAGAGACAACTTTAAGCCAATATACGTTCCTAACCGCAAATTAATTCCCCAATATTCCTATTTTAATGGTTTTAAATTGAAAACAGGATTATCGGGACACTTCCAGGTGAGTTACGCTGCTATGCTGAACATCCGTGGCAAATTATATAAACGTCAACATGCCATCCATCTTGAAATTATATTTCCAGATAATTAATACAGCCAATGCAATTAATTTGAAAACAATTCACGAAATTATAAACCACTGTAATATTATGCAACCTTACATTCAAAAAATAAAAAGAGTGCTTCGAACGTAATGAGAACTGCAGTGAGCAATTCATAAGTAAAATTGCTGCAATTAATTTTCATCTCAATTAAACTTCATCAATGAGATCTGTCTTGCGTGCACGCTTTATTCAATTGAATAAAGAAAAAAAATTATGCATTCCAGCAGTTCTTTTATTCCACTGTAATACATTTCTAAAGTTCAAAGATACAGCATAATGAAACTGAAAGCAAGCCTAAAAGCTAAAATGCTGAACATATCACTGCATATCAAATGGTTGTCCCTTAGCTCAGTTCTGCAAAAATGCATGCAACCTACGCAAGCATTCACACTGTCAAGCTGTAACAAGTGACAGCTTCAAGCAGCAGTTGCCATAGGAACCATGCATTGGAGTATGAAAAGCTGCTTTCTTTTAACTTCAAGTTATAAGACAATACAATCAAAAATATGTATTTGTGCACGAATGGACATCACTCAGTTTGAAAATATTTTTTTTGAATTCATTACACGATGCTATCGATTAACGAAACAGACAGATGTGGCAACTAAGATTGGCCCTCATACCTAATAAAGTCAAAAATTCTACTGCTACCTTAGATTGGTCGCATTTTTAACAAAACATACATAAGTTTCAAATGCGACCAATGCAATCAATTTGAAAACAGTTCTCAAAAACACCACTGTAATATTTTATATAAGAGATGTTACCTTACATTAAAAATAAGAGTATGGACCTGATTCGATGGCTTAATTCCCAAGTAAAGAATGAGCCGAAAGTTGCTTTTGAGATAATAGTGCTTTTATGGAAAAAAGTTATAATTTGAAAATAAACAATATTAAGGGGGCTGTCCACACTTTTTAGAGCATGCATACTCCTATGGGAATTTCCATGTTAAATGAAAATTAAAATTTCTCAATAATGGCTAAACATAAATTGATGGGGTTTGATTTTTATGAAGGACAATTACATTTACTAAAACGTTATGCATGATTTTTTTGTTTATCTGCCTTCTGAGCCGTACAATCGGGCAAAATGTGGTAAAAAACTCAACGGTAAACTTTAAAATTTGATAAATAAATATAGAATGCATGTAATAATAAAATCGAACTTATACATTTTGTAGTAAATTAAATAAGCTTCCAAAAAAATCAAACCCTGTAACGATACTCTCAGCCAATATTGAGATCCGCTCAATTTTGGGAAAACTTTCATGTCAATGGGATAAAAGCATGGGAAACCGCTACAGTCAACTTTGAAAATCGATAACTACATTCAGAATGCATGTGACGTCATATCCATACAACAAATTTTACTTAATTTAATAATCTTTGAAAAAAATCAAACCCCATTGTTCAACTTTTACCCGTTCTTGAGTTAGAACAGTTTGAAGAAAACGAATTTAACATGGAAATCCCCATAGGCCCATGCTGTTACAAATGTGGACAGCCCCCTTAAAAGGGTGAAATTTGGTGAGCAAATGAAATAAAAAATATATTTTATAGGGAATGTGCTAATTTTGTTAAATAATAAAATTAGTAAATTAATTAAGTAATTTGAGAAATATATAAATGGCTTGAAAGTGCACATTCGCTAGTTTGACTTTAAGTTTGCAGGAAAGCGACATAAAATAAAGTGTAAAGTAGCGAATGTGCACATCCATTAGTTTGCCTTTTGAATAAAGCGAATGCATACAAAAGTAGTGAATGTTGTCAAATTCGCTACTTATATTAGATAAATCCGTGTAACTAGCAATGTTTAAAATGTAAACTAACGAATGGTACCATTCACTACTTATAACTTAGGGGAAGTTAGGGATGATTCTTTATTGTATATTCGCTACTTTTCACTTCTTTAACTTTAATTATTATTGGTTTAAGTAATTTCTGTAACTTTAGGTAAATTAGGGACACTTTAAAGATCACAATACTGTTCACTTATCTCTCTTTTGAAAAATTGGCTTATTCGCTACGTGTGAATGAAGCCATCGAATTGAACTTCAGTTGGTGGGCTGGATGCTGGACTTCCCCTTAATTAAGTCACTTCGATAAATGGTATTCAAAAGTTTACATTCGGTTCTCCGCTATAGAACATGTTACTTCCATGTCACTTCATGTGATTGATAAAGCTAGCAATTTATGACGATTGCTAATATTAAGGCTGTATTGTGATTGTATTCTCAACAAGCCTAATAATCTGTCAGGGTTTGTCAACATCAGGAGCTACATGACTGATCTTCTCATGATGACCAAGAAAGCACACAAGGCTTGTCTCCAGTTCATAATTTCTAATGATAACCAGCAATCTACACTGTACAACTGTATTACGCCGTATACACGATTTATAACACTGAACTATAGTAAAAAAAATAGCCAAAAAGAGCAAGTGCACTACCAATTTTCTCACTCTATTTAGTAAGACATCAAGACTTTATATGGAAAGTCCCACTTACGTTACGTTAGTATAATGTGATGGATGTTTAAAAGAAGGGAGTGTTGATATGATAAATTCGTTATTGTAACAGTTATTATTTTTCTCTAATGATCCCAATGATAACCCTTTCTCCCATTACTAACAGGTGGGGCTTCAGATTTGATATTTTACTATGCAGGTATTCTTGAGATCAGGTAATATGGCACTGACTCCCAAGTTTAAGTTTCTCATTAGTGGTAAGTTTAATTTCAATATAACTATTTTATACATTTTGTTCTATACTTTTCGACAGCTTATAGAACCAGTAGCTCTAGTTCCAGGGCTACTGGTTCTATAATCTGTCGGTTACTATAATGCTTAGCATTTCAAAACATTTGTCATGAAGTGAAGACTTCCCCTTATAAATATTCTTGCACATCTGATCAAAACCAGCAAATTAAAATGTTTATCAACAAAAGTAATCAAATAATTGCCTTTCTCAGCAAAGCCACAAAGTGCCAGCATTTTTCAGCATCAGGGCCACTTACTGTTAACATCATGTGCAAATAATAACTTTCTCTGCAAGGCTGTAGACATATCAATGATTGCCAACATCAGGGACAAAACAATACTTTCTCAGCTGAGACATTGTTTGCCAACATCAGGGTACAAAGAATAGCTTTTCGGTAAAAAATAAACCCCACAGGGTATCAATGTCAATACCATGTGCAGAACAATACATTTTTCTCAGCAGAACCACCACAGACACAGCCTACTAAGATTTTTTTTTTTATTTTATAAATAAATAAGGCCTGGCAAGTTGAACATACCTCTATGGAGAA
>JAQIXP010001695.1:0-17378 GCA_034700285.1 Proteroiulus fuscus | reverse complement strand
CTTCGTTTTAGGGATTGGCGCCCACCCTTAATAAAATGGCCCCCCCCAAAAGAAATTCCTGGATCCGCCACTGGGGCATTGAGCACCACATTAGGAAACAAATTTTATGAAGAGATTGCACCTTTTATATCAGGCATTCAATTAGGAAAAGCCTATTAGCAAATGGTAATACCTATTACTATCGTGTTCATTTTACTTTTTCAGGCAATTTGTACCGCTTAATTGCCATTGTACAATTGAAGACACTTCAATTTATGATCCACAACTTTTTTTTCGTGTAGGTTATTTCTAATACAAATGGATCTGGTAAATTGTTATAATTATGACAAAATATATATTTGGAAAATGAAATATATATAGAAAACAATTTGGAAGTTTAAAATGTAAAAATGAAAAACAGTTGAGCCTTACCTTTTTCTGAGGCACGGAACTCCGAAAACTCACATATTCGGCCGATGAAGTTATTTCACACATTCTTTCCAAACTTCAGTAATAGTTCAACTACTCGCAGGCCTACTACAGTTAAAAGCCTGTAAATGTTCAAGAGCATATCAATTACAGTCCAAAAATAAATAATGGTACAATTAAACCCTGGGTACTATCCTAGAAGAGGGGTACCAGCGCCGCACTGAAGCCATCTTGCAGGGGATGGAGAATAGTGGTCCAGGGAACGTGGGAATTGTCCAGCGCCTGGGAACTACGTCCCCTGAAAGATGGCTTCACTGCGGCGCTGGTAGGCCTACCCCTCTTCTATAGGATAGCACCAAAGCGGGGTTTATCGACGCCTCACAAAATTTAATGTATATATATGCCCGTATGTATACCGGGCGAGCCATATACCGCAATGTAATATATATATATATGTACATGTAGAACGAATTTATTAACTGTATACCGTACAATTTTGGAATTGCTAAAAAAAAATGCGCTTACTATTTTGTTTGGTTTTTAATATATCCAACGTACGTTGATTAACACTGACAGTCATACCACAAACACATTAAAGTCTGAAGAAACAAGTATGAAAAAATTAGGATGTTTTTTGGTCCATTACAACAAATAACCTTGTTCGTCCAAACCAAACAACTTGGATCCACAAAAACTTTATTTCACAAAAACAACAACAAACTGATCGAAGTTCACAGCTGATAAAATCATGAGCAAATGCCTTGACATCATGTAGCAAATGCGCTAACGCTAACAGACTTGTGAATAACAGAACGTGGCGCGAGTTTTGAATTCGCCACTACAGATCGCTACATAGTTTGCAATAATATTTGCAACCAGTACTGTTGTACCAGTACTGCAATCGTGACAAATACCAAAAATATGTCCCCACCCCCCACGCCAAAAAAATTCCTAGTCCCCAAAACCTAATCTTACTAACCTGATAGCCTGCCATTCTCTCAGTTAAAAAAATATACTGTACCATAATTATATACGTATTTCAATCTGTAGGAAAACTTCTGCACCTTTGCCTGCAAAGCTAGATTGCAGAACATTGGTTAGTCATCATAAAAATTTTCTGCACAATACTGGTAGTTAATTTGCATAAAAACGGCAGAACTGTGCTTAAAAATATGGTCATATAAATTTTTGAAAAAACTAATAGTTGAAAGAATAACATTCAATTGTAAAAATGCAATAGGTAGACAATTTGCAAACAAACTTCCTCAAAGAAAAAAAATTTTTCTCCCAAAAAAAACTATGCTTAAAAATGTTATCAAAGAAAACTCCCCAGTAAACTCTGCAAAACAATTCGGAAAATAAATTACACGAGAAAAAGTTTGCAAAAAAGACTGCAAGAAAGATCCGTACAGAAATTAAACAACTCTAAAAAAACTGAATAAAAGCTCTGCAAGAATAGGAGTATATTCAAAGCATTTTTACAGTGGATCAATAATTAAAGCATCCATTTTTGGGTATGGCTTAAGAGTTTTCCGGGCCATTTTAACCAGAAATGTTTTTGTTCGGCCCTCAGTGGGTTCGGTCCAAATAACACCGAGGCAACTTTTTCGATCAAATTTAAAGCAAAAAATTAACAATGTGTAGACCCCAGCTGTATAATCATGCTATCACATACGAAATTGGACTGCTTCTTCAATGTTATACTTTTCTACTTTCTATTAACTTTCTGACAGATAAATGCTTTGTGTGTTATGTCAGAGAAATCCTAAAGCATTTTAATAAGTGCAGTTCAAAAGGTTATTCCATTGATTTCCAATAATTTTGATAAAATAGCTATAATTTTAAAATTTTTTATTGAAATGCACGGATGTTCAATTGGATGCCGGTCGGCAACATTCTCTACAAGTGGGGCATAGATGATTATGAGTGTGATCCAAGAGCCACTGATGAATCCCATTCCTGTGAAACGTATGTTGACAAGGAAGAGTACAAACAATCTCTTTAAAACTAAAATCACATTGACAGATAATGCATTTGGAGTTGGAAGAATCAAATCCTGCAGGAGGTTCATCAAGCACTGGCATTGGGTTATAATTTCTATTTGTAATTCTAATGACAGCGCAGCTGCTGCTTTTGGTTTCCTGACTGCAAGTACTGCAATATTCTAGTTGATTTTCTTTTACAAAACCAGTCTGAGTGCTATTCACATCTTGATGCAAGGAGCAAACTGGTGCATGTGCGATCCAAGTCCAAATGGGCAGTTTACAGATATATTCAAATTCCGCAGGATCGATTACTTGCTGCTCCTCTGCAAAACTGGTCAATAAATTTTGCAACAATGTTGTTGTCCGCTCATGATTTGTTTCCAGGCGAATTTCAGTCGCACTATTTACTGGCACTTGGCTAGGAGTTTGTTCAGGTTCCGCTTCAAATTTTCTCAAAATAAGAATATATCCCACGCCGACAGACGAAAAAGTGGCAAAAAATGCAGAGTACCGAAAATACCAGTAAAGAATAACTTGCCGCAAGATTCCAGCAGCATCGGTCAACGTAATCCATGTGGTTGCCATTACCAAAACTTGACGTAACATCGTTAAGGATGGCAATGGTAATAGCTGCAAACAGGTGTACAGCCACCAAATCACCTGTTGTATGAACATGAGCATGATGAGATTGATACTTGCATAACTGATATTCTGTCTTAGGCCATAAGCTTGTGAAAAAAAGTTCAAGGCGGAAACAAAATTCATCACAAAACAAGTTGGCATAAAAATGGTTTTGAAATTAGGTAGTATGGTCATGAAGAAGAGCTCCATACTTCTGTAGTTAAGATGTTCTCCTAGTCGACTACCATATATGTGCAAACGTCCCGATGGCAAAATGACTAAATATGCAGGGAATCGCTCAATTCCCAAACTTTGTAAACTCGACTCGGAATTTGGCAAGTAACCGAAAGATACTTTTCCATCGAACCGCGCACTTAGAACTGAAAAAAACAAGGGGGGAGTATCCGTTGAATCCGTAATGAATGCCACTCGAGTTTTCGACGACTCATTGATAAGCCAATTTTCGGTAAACTCCTTCGATCCAATGGTTTCGATCAAAAAATGTAATTGCCTGTGCACCCACTGGTAAACGGCTGTTTCGCTTTTTGGAAATGTGGTGTAACGGACAGAATGATTGCCGGATGTGGTGTTCGGTGCTACCAAAATAAGACCCACGTTACGATCCTGCCATTTGGCACAAAGCCTAATTAATCCAATATACACATACATTAAACCAACAAAATCAAACACAAGATTGCCCAGAAAAAAATATCCTACACTAATATTGCAGTAATGAAGTTTTACAACATTTTAATTAACTACTGTAAACCTGCTGTAAAATAATAAAATTTAAATACGCGCATACTTTAGTTATAACTGCAATACTTGTATAGGATATTATTCCTGGGTATCAATACTCTATTTGCTCTGCAAGTAATGGAAATAAATAATGTTACCATTGATCGATTTTGCAGCATTTCAGAACACCAGTGTGCATTCCCAGCAAAGCTAGGTTGGATGCTGCATTTCTCCAAATTCCTTTTTCATCCATTTTAAGAGTTTGCTTCGGATACAGAATTCTAACCAACCATACAGACTCTGGTTTTTTATCCAGCTGTTTTATTAAGCTGCCTTCGCATTTGAATTTCATGGAAATTTCAAAAGACCCTTGTATACTCTCGCTAGCAGCAATTTCTTCAAGATTGCCATTTGCAACCATTCCTATATTAATCAAAATTTTATGGATTAATAATAGTAAATTACAACCTAATAGTAGTGCCCTTGAAAAAATATTTCACAATATTTTGTTACTACAAAGCATGCAGTATTACAGCTGCAAATTGCAGAACTAAATTAACAAATTGATTGAGCCAAAATACAGCAGAATATATTAATACCTGTACTTTTAGTAAACCAGAATTATTTGAAATAATACAACCAACTTAAAACTACTATATAACTGCAGTTCAAGACATATCCAAAAAAGACAGTTAATCCAAACTATTTCTTACCTGTCTTTTTCACCTGATCTACCATTTCCCACTTCTCCACATAATCTTTATAAACACCACGAGCTAATAAAATCGTTTCCAGCTGAGAAATTGTCAAGTTTTTTACATCACGGCCATGAGACCATATGTTATAAGCTATTTGTTTCTGGTATAGGGGCACCAGAATTAATACAAAAGTCTCTAGAATAAATAAAGGTACTTTTTTATTCATTGTGTATAACTGAAATGGAACTTTCTAATAAGCATACATTTCCCAATATGCCATCAGATTAATTTAGTAAAAGCGAAGAAACTTACAACCTGATTGGCTTACACATGTACATTTATATCCTGATAAGATTGCTTCCCTTATCAAATCATATCGCTTTGGATAAATATCCATGCAGCGTAATTTATATCCCCTACAGTTACGAATAAAATCCCAAGTCACAAAATATAACACCTACAGAGAAACGAATGAATGAATATCCAAGCCATGAATGTATTATTTTATAAAATATTTCCTTGATTTACGCTTTCAAATCTTCAAGGATTTTGGACTTTGGAACCATGCACACACATGCATGCCTATATGCTAGTAGGACAAAAATAACTTACAAACTAATTTCAAAATAAAAAATCGTTCTTAATGCAAGTAGATTATAATAAATAAATAATACATTAATAATAAAATTATCTGAATATATTTTTCTAGAAGTTTTAATGTACTATTTCAGTTAACATGTCTTTTTTTCGATAGCAAAATTATCTCATGTTAAAACTGCAGAAAATTTGATGCTTTATAAAACAAAACATGCTTAAAAAATGTGGAATACTGTAAAAAAACAACTAAAAAGTGCAGTTTTTCTGCTGAATTCTAAAGTTTTTTTCTTTTAGTACACCTGCTTTTCTGTAGTTTGAACATCAGAAAAGTTGCAGAAACCCTGCAGTTTACAGTGGAATTTAGTGTCGTTCCATAAAAATTGACAGCCATTAAGGCCAATTGTGACTGATATGCTACTAACATTTATTACTAATTAATTTTAAAAATGTCTTTTTAATGTAGTTTATCGAAAATCAATTGTTTATAGTTGGTTTAAAAGTAACTGTAAATTGTATCATAATTACATGCCCTTCCCTAGACTGTCACTGCCCACCTTTGACATATGAACCATTTATATTTGTGAATCGTTGAATATCTTTCTCTTTTAAATATTAATAAAACTGACTCTCACAATCCCTGCTTGCACCAGTGTAGTATCCACAATAAACCCTAAAGTTTGAATTTGAAATTGTCTCGTAATTCGATACCTGATGGTCAATCGATTAGTTAATGATAAAGATGTTGTGTTCTATGGATTAAATTTGCCATACTCCAAACAATTCGGCATGGTTACCTAAAAGCCAAGAATTCCTATAAAACATAAACAATATATCCGTCAATAAATATAATCTTTTGTTTTATTGCATAGTCCATCCCTCACCTGACTTAGAACAGGTATATGCATGTACTAAATGTAATGTTTACTGCATTTGTTTGATAAGTATGAAAAGAGAAAACAAGCTAATTCTAGTTACACATTATAAGGCATCGGCAGTTAGAAATAATTTAGTCATACTATTTTTTGATAATCTTATTTCCAATAGTTTCAATGATTAAATTCTATTTGTAGCTTCTGAATTTCACTTTTATCTGCATTAAAACAGTAATACCACTGCAGTCGGACCGTGGTATTCTATATATTTTATGAAACAAAAATGCAGTTAAATTGCTTTCCAAAAAAACCTCTAAGATTATTTTTTATAGAATGCAGTAGAAAGCAATTATTTTGGAATTCCTTTCATAAAACCTCTAGAAATTATCTAGCACAGGGTTCCCACTAATTTTAACCAATTGATTTCCCTGCCTTTCCCTGACCGATTTCCAAAATTTCCCAGACCAATTTCAAAAACAGAGGCAAAGAAATACTAGACAATCCAATAAGTATCGCCAAGTCATGAAGTGGATATAAATGCATATGGAGTAGCATTTTTCACCTCATTTTAATTTGATATTTCACAATTAGTCTACAATTCTTTTGGTTTCTTTCTTTTTCATTTGTTTTTGTTCAGCTATTTCCCTGACTTTCGACTAGTTTCTGCTAAATTCCCTGACTTTCCAGGTGAGTGGGAACCCTGTAACAGAACAATAAACACAGAAATCGTTCACCAGATTCACAAACTGCTTCATGCTGACTGTAGGATTCTAACATGACATGACCGGAAGCAACTTACGAGCGTATCTTGCATCGCTTTGAAAATGGCGCGTTGGGCTCTGCACCACACAAAATATTCTATGCCTTGGAGCTGTCTTCGCTGGACACAGCACTTGCAGGCATATCGTCATTACTACATTCTTGTATTATCACTTTGATGTCGAACGGTTGGGCAGGTTGGACAGAGTCAGACGGCGTCGAATCTTGGCTCTTCAAACTCTGTGTACCCGTGCACGAGTCCAGTGGAACTACGGTGTCAGAGTCATTCAAAGTGCAACAACTTGATAGTTTCTCCATGTGTTTATAGTCTTGTTTTTCGGCCTCCAGTAGATGCTCCTCTTTGGCAATTATGATTTGCTCAGTCCCAATAAAGCTACGATTACTGATGTGGCTATGTCGACGCTGCAAAACCTGTGGACTGACCACGGGCAGCGTCTGAGGCTGTGCCAAGCGTTTATTAGCAAAAAGCTCTTGCGTCTCGATCTCGTCCATGATACTGGTGTATTCGTGTATCAGTCTGCGCGGATCTGGCGTTGGTGGAGCTTCGGAATACATGACGACATTGGGATCGAAGCTGCAATGCTTGCCAGAGGTGCTGCTACGTTCCGAACGTCGAGTGCTGGAGCGACGTCGTATGAATCCCTTCGTGGAAAGATTACCACTATCGGCATTACCCACAACTGCTGTATGTGCTAAAGAAGGCATGCTGATACGACGCATGCGCCTATGTGCAGTGGCAAACGTCTGCACACGTCTGTTTTCGTCCAGGAAGCTGTCGGACTCATGATTTGTGAGTGGTAAGACGGTTGTCGTTCCGAAAGAAAGACTCTGTCGTTGCTTTCTCGCTTGCATTTTCCTGAAGAAGGCCATTTGGGTTGGATTTGGGCCATCGCCGATGAGACTGGCTACTCCGTCGAGCGCATCCCATTGACCATCATCGTGAACCCCAGCATCGGAGCTTTTCATCGATGTATGATCCACCAGGTCGTCCATGTGGTCATCCTGACGGTCGCCTCCCAATTGCAAAGGGTCGTTAAAATCATCTTCGTCCGTCGAGCTAATATCGTCAACTAGTATAGCCTCACCCTGAGAAATCATGTAACGATGTATGACCTCGAGATAGTTAGATGCTTTGACGGAATCGAGGTTAAGCTGCTTGATCGTGTATTTGAACGCTTTTAATGAAGCCACTGTTTCAGAGCTACGACGGTACAGATCATTTACTCGCTGAGTGAGGAATTCAACTCTGGAATAGAAATAGCAGAAGTAATATTTTTAAAAGGTATCCAGCTAGCCTAACTTTGACATAATTACTAGGTTCAAAACTATCATAAAGGATGAGCCAAAATTCACAAAATATATACAATTTATGCATGGAACTGTTTGAACGATTTTCCTTGTCTGTTAATAAATACTGGAGGTGGACATTTTCTCAACAAAAAATTAGACGCCAGAATTGCCTTCGAACAGATAATTTGAAATGTTAGTTGATGTTTAAGTCTATAATAAAGTCAGATCATTTTTCCTGAATGTAGTGAAAAATCCCCCTTCCAAATGGCATATCAAGGCTCACTGTAGGGTGTACTGCTTCAATTGAATTGTTCTGAATAGGGGAAGAGAGCCAGTTCCATATAATGTGCACTCATAATTATTTCCCTCGTATCTTTATAAACGTGGCATAGGTTGTTTTGTTTTTTTTTTAAAATGTATTTTAATTTTGAAATTCTTATTTAAAATATAAGCTTTGGGATAATAATGTCGAGATTGTTCGTGATTAAAGACTCACCCTGTATAATCGTAACTAACTAGGTTTTTCAGAAATAATACTAATAATAATATTGAAAAATTCACTCATCGCTTACTTAGCATTATTCGTCTTGACCAACTCGCATGTACTCGAATTTAGCTTATTTTCTTCCTCAAGGAAAAATCCATCCATGCATTCTTCCTCAAAATTTAACAGAGAACTCATTTCAGGTTCATCCAATATAAGTTCTAAAATATTTTAACACATGTGACATTTTATAAAATTCCATGTGCAGCTCTTGAAAGGATTATTTTAACACACAATAATACAATTAAATGTAGATAATGACTTTTTAAGCTAATTAGGTGGAACTTAGCTCAAAATTATGTAAGATATAGCATCTGCTATTTATTCTCAACAATTAATTTAAATCAAGAAACGTTGAAAAATGCATTTTTTTTCCTACTAAATATCTGGAGGTCAAGGTACGAGTGTATATGTATCACTTTTATAAATAAGTTGTTTTAACCAAATGTATTTTATGTACAAAGCGTAATAGGAATAAAAAGTTGTACAGTAAAATGCATTGTCTAATGCTAAATCTGCATAAAAATGATGTTCTATAAAACAAAAAATACCTGAAATGTTGCAGAAAAATTAGAAAAAAACTGCAGTTTTACTTCCTTTTAAAACTGCAGTTTGCTTCAAAATTTAATGAATTTTCTGTAGTTGCAAACTGCAAAATTTCAGCAATTTACTGTGGAGATTTTTTCCTAGCTCTAGTTCAGTGTAGAAAAGGAATGATGGGGAGAAGGGGGGAAGGGGGAGGAAGGGTCGTCTAAGCGTCTACAATGCTACAAAAAGGAAAAGGGAGTCTCCAAATTTCCTTAAAATACGTTACATAATAACATCCCTAAATGATAACAAAACTTTTACCATTTCAATTATAGCTTGAAAAATATAATAATCAGAAAATGATCACATTCTTCTGAATTGTGTTAGTAAACTAAATTAAAAATAAAATAAACACTTACTTAAAACTGGACACGACCTTTTTAAATGACCCTTCCTGCGTATAAATTTATAAAGCATCTGAATGTGATTGAGTAGAATCAAGGGTGGAGGTAGAAATGGCTTCTGTTCGTATTCCATAACTACAGAGTAGCGTTTGGATTTCCACACTTGTTGTGCTACGGCATCAACAGTTAGATAGATATTGCTAAAATTACAAAAAACATTCCCTGATAAACAAAATAAACTAGAAACATGAAAGATACCATGTATTTGCCTAATGTAATACTACAAGTACATCTAGCTTTAACCTATGGTTCAGCAATGCTGTCCAACATTAAGTTCAACTAATCCAAAAAGGATTAAGTTATTTAAAAAAATAAACCATGCATGCCTGAGCTAAAGCTGGACCTTGAATTGAATTAATAAATGATTGTATAGACGTTTATACTTTACTTGAAAACTGCAATGAGCAAATTCATTAAGAGTACATATGCCACCATCAGATAGAAGCACATGGCTATTATGGCCACCCACCGACCCTTTCGACAGGGGTTAAGCTCCGGACCATCTCCACATGGTGCTTAAATAGAAAGAAATCCCTTTTGCAATTAGTGTTTCACATTTTAAAAGAAATTTAACAATGTTTAAGAATAATAAATATATTTTTCCAAAATTTTACAAATGAATGACTTAATTTAGCAACGTTAGAAAAATATCACAAGTACATGCATTGTGGTGCTCAAAAAGTTTAACATAGTTTTGACAATATTTTAAATAGAACAGCATTATTAATAAACAAACTTGCTATGAACCCTGTATAACAAAGCAAACATAAATTTGATATAAAAACAAATTTACTACTCACGATTAATACTGTCGGCAAAAACTTCACCATACAACATGAAATATGGCTTATAGAACACATTCCTCACTAAATCCCAGCTTTCATCCTCGAAAGGATGTAGTATTCCTTGCCTCGCCACACCATATGCCATTAAAACAACCAGAAGCAGCACAATAAAGTAAGACATGTTTATAACCTAATCAAATATTTGAAAAAAATTAAGTTAGAACATTGCATATTGGTAACAGTAGAATACGATTGATTAAACCTCTACAAAAACGAACCATTTTTCCAATCATGGTGACAAAAGGTCCTAAATACTTGTTAACACTAAGTATGTGGAGGATTCGTAAATACCAATACATGATATCGACAGCATATATGACTCTCGAGACTTCTAAGTCAGGCGGCAGCATTCTCGTTGTAAATGCGCAGTAATAAATAATAATGGCAACTACGTCGCAAGGATTCCATTTGTTGTTCATCCAAACGACACATTTTTGGAGATATCCGACCGGCTCCTCTATGGCAATCTGAAGTATAGTTCCAAGATGTAAAAGCACAATTCAAATTCTGAATATTTTATTGTCAAAATGCCCTACCTCTCTAAATTTCTCGAAAGTAAAGGTCGTAACGTAGAGAAGACAGTACAGTTCTTGCCAACTAGGTACAGAACCCATACGTACAAGCACGATGTAAGTGAATAGACACAGAAAGAAAAAGTAACTTATCTACAATTACAAAAAACAAGAAATGGGATAAATTAATGCATTTTAACGGAATAAAAGTTCTGCATCAAGAAAAATACCGTTATTTTGTGACACTTACCGAATATGCGAGGAACTTTGTGAGAGGGGATGTGTAAAATTCGTAAATTTTCTCATCAAGACTCAAGGACTGCTCTATTGGACATTTATCTAGTTTGAGCTCTGCTTGTTTCAGGCTTTTATCAGTCAGTTCGCTTTCTGATTTGTGAAATGCAATCTGACCATTTTGTTTATAAGCAGAGCTAACCATATTGCCATTTTCCTGCCCTGTGCCCTAGAATGGTTCAAATGCACTCGTTACAATAAAATCAATTCAATGCTACATCAAATTGAAAGTCATGAAAGTACAGCCAGCTCTTTATATCTGTATAACATTTAGCATGAAAATCTTAAACGGTGAGATTCAAAAGTCTGGAAATCTTGCTAGTGAGCAATCACCGAGCTCTCCATTTGCTTGCAATATATGGCACATATAGTAGATGCACATTTGGAACATAATACTTGATGATAAATATTATTCTCCACATGAACCTCCTAAGCAAAGCTAATTGCAAGGAAATTATAGAAACAAATATTTTTAAATTAATTTTCAGTGATCAAAAACTTTCTATGGAGTGTTGCATATGCTTACTCTGTAAACTGTAGCTTGATTTTCCTACATATGAATCTCTCTATACAAGGTCTCATTAGTGGCATACTGAAAACGTAACCTTTGTTTTGGCAGGTAAAAGTGCATTATGCTCAAAGGGTAAGACAAATATGAGGAGCTTTCTAGTACTAACAAGCCTACGTTAATGGTAATCACTTGTGCAGGAACAGAAGGGATTCCTTCCCATTCGTCTTGAGGACCATCTTTTGTTTGTGGCATGCACTTCAATTCATTGCGAGATTTAAATTCCATCGTAGGAATGATGAACGGAACAAACAAACCGACTAGCACCTAAATTACAATGATTTATAGGTAATTATTGATTACTGGAATTTAATTTTTGTAAGGGGAAAATATACATGGGCGCTAAGCACCTTTAAGCTAGCACTTTTCCGTGTCCGTAGACCTCCCATCCATAAATCTGCCAGTAAGATCTGACAGCATGGATGAGCTAAAAATTCACTATGATTCGATGAAACAGCCAACGTTAAACAAGTCTGAAAGCCCCAATTTTTCCATTCGCAAGTGAGCAATTTTTGAGCATTGGTATCGTTTTGCCGATAACAGAAGTCCAACATTTGCACCGACAATTTTTCAAAGGTCCTAAGATGATGTATTTTCAAAGTATATTAGGTATACTGGCATAGAATGGAAAATATAACTTGTATGTTCCCCAATTCACAAAAATTCTGATAAATTCCTACCTGCCAAAGTTTCGAAAATTCTCCACAATATCAGCCTTCAAGTCATCTTGTTCAGCCTCATGTGCCATTCTTTTGTACAATTTTATGGCAACCAAGGCCTGCAATAAATTAGAAAAAGAAATAAGCTGAATAAAATACCAAATGTATTTTGCTAGTTAAGGTAACATTTAAGCTTTACTTTTGCTATAGCTTCCTGTCCTCTTTTCCACATAAATAAAGCCATATCCTGCCTCTTGGTTAAAACTGCCCAAATAAACAAATCGTTGTATGGTAGGGAAGAAGTAGTAGCATTAATTGCATGTTCATCTTTCATTTTTTGAGAAATAGGATAATCTGGTCGGTGTAAATTCTAAAATAATGCCAATGATGAGCTATTACTAGAGATGGTTACGATCATATTGATTTTCTTCCCCTAATGTGCCACGTTTAAACAAAATCACTTATTGGAAACTTGCCGATTGTATCTGTTGAATTCCATTATAAAATGTCCTGAATTTCTTCGTGCGATAAGGAGATTGGTACGCTCCTCCCATCAGGTTTTCAATAACCAAACCAATGTCTGGTAATTCATACCTGCAGAACGCGTGCATATGATGCTGTAATAAAAATAATTGTATTGTAAGTTGCAAGGGTTAACAAATGATGGATTTTAATACAAGACTTATGTGATTGTTCCCATCCACATCTGTATCGAGACATTAGCTTTTATGCCCTATTTTGAAATTGGGATAATTTTCTTCATTTTATGCGTACAGTATATTATATTGATATTGTGGTTTTTTATTTTCAATCGCTCCTGATTCCTTTATGAATCAACTTTTATTGATAAAATGGCTAATAGAAATTTTCAAGCAAATTTGTAATTATGTAAGGCATTAAACAAGCTGATTTTCTATGATTACAATAGCTTCAGGAACAACTGCTGAATTTTATTATAAAAACCTGTTGTACCAAGCTCACTTTTCGAATGTCTTTTATTAAATGATGAAGAGTATTGGATGGTCCACGTTTCTGTAAGATAATTTTGGTAATTTAAAAGTATATTAATAAATTTGTTTTTTTTGGTTCAGAGAACTTGTTTAGAAAGTTTCACAACAACTGCTTACAGAATTGTAAAGTTCTTCCAAACGTGGAATTGTCAAGAAACTGCTCATGTGAGCCCCATTTTCCAACAAAAGTTTTACAAAATCAACAGAATTCACTGCAAGTGCTTCCATCATAGCTTGGTCAAGCATGTCATTCTAAAATGAGTGTAAAGTTTAAAGGTACCAATTATTGCAATGGTTAATCTATTATAAGCTTATTCAAAACAATAAACACCAATAACTCACTGTCCATTCCTTTCCATAAGCAAAAATTTCTGTGCTCGCAACATCTACTCTATTCCATTCCAAAGCCAATGAAAATTGGTCAAGTGGATCTAAACCAGATCCTAATAGGGTAATACATATAAAATAATACTGTAGTTTTACTATTTTAAAAATTTTACTTGATTTGATCTTTATTTTGCATTAGCATTTTCAAAAATACTGTTCTCCTTTAATTTGCAACCCTGCCTGACTTTTACTGTGTGCACTACCCTCCAAATTCAAGCCACTCCTTTACAAGATAAAAGTTAGCATGTTGCACCATTATAATTTACAAAAGTTTCATTACTTATTCAAAGCCTGCCATTTATAAATTAAAATAAACGAAATTTACATTCTTTATATGAACTATATGCTTATTTTTAATTTGTTAAAAATAAAGCAACTAAAAATTTTATCTTCACAATTCTGTAGAACCTTCGTAAATGCCACTGCTTTGTTTTATTTAGGGATATATTATTACTTATGTTGCCCTTACCTTGAAGTAGGACTGTCAAAATTGCTTGATCTAACTCTTGACCCTCTCCCATTCGGAAGATTGTTATCTAATTAAAATTAAAAATTGAGGAAAATTTTAATTAAATATATCAGGTACAATTCCATATTTTTATATTCTGAGATAAATTTAAAAAAAACTAGTGTAATATATATATATACCTATTAGGCATTTAACTCAAAAATGCCTAAACATGATAAAAATATTTAAGAGCATAAAGATTCATAGTTTTGGAAAGTTTGGATAACTGATTTTAAAAATTTAGATCTGAATTCTGTAAAACTACATAATCACAACACATAATAAATGTAGTAATAAATATAATCTAATATATTTCAACAATTAGACTAACTCAAAAACAACTGAACTGATAAAACGCTTCCAGCATTTTTCAAAATTAAATCAGTTGTTTATTCGTGACATGTACTAATGTTAACTTCAACTTATTCTTAATATACTGATATGCTCATATTGTGGTTCAAACTACATGTAATACCAATTTAAAATCCATGAGAATATGAACTTGAATCTTAACAGAATATTTCGTAAAATATATGTAAATGTGTGTATGCATACCAGTTCCTTCTTGTTGGCGCATGTCATTAATTCTTGAAACAATTCATTGGCTTCTTCTAAGCTACTGTCAAAAGTGTATCTTATTTTGGTGAGAAGATGTTTTTGCAAAGATTCGGGTAGTGTCCTTGAAAAATAAAATAACAACTATTCAGAAACTTTTTTTTTTACAAGCATGCTAACCTTGCTTCAATTAAACTAGATATTATGGAATTTAATTGGGAGGACCCGAGCTTGGGACTTATTTAGAGCTCTGATTTACTCTTAATTTGAATTAATGTACATGTATTTACCTAAACTTGTATTTTTTTGTAAACAAAACAAGCTCATATAAATCGTTTTATAGAAATTTGTTCAAGAACAGATGCTGAAAACAAATAGGATATTTTTTGGATATTTTTTTCCAATTCTATACAGTTATATGGAAAGTAGCCATTTTTGTTTTGGTTTTCTTTTTTGAAGAGGAACAATTTTTACTCTCATGTGCTCGTCTATATAGTGGTTAATATGAAGCATATATGTGAATTAGAACGGTCAACGGAACACTGTAGCCTATATTAGTACTCTAGTCTAGTACACTACTTGAAGTAAAAACATTTCTTACAGCAGGCCTAACATAATGGTTAATAAATAGCAGGTTCCCCCAGAAATTAAACTTTCAAATTCCATTACTTTGCCATAAATTTGTACAACCTTCCCTGACTTTTTCAAATATATGCTTACAGAAAATAAAAAAAAAATAATAATAACCTCATTATCTTTCATTTACATAATTTTTAAAATTACTTCCCTAAGAATTTATGATTTTTTTCAGATATGGATAACTCTGTAAAAACATTGAGCTTTTTTTAGTGGGCTGCAAACAACTGAGGAGTATTTACAGTTATTTTTTATTTCAACAGCATATTATGTGATATGCGTGTGTTAGTAAAAACATTAAGGAGTAAGTCAAATATTTCAGTTATTTTCAAGAGTCAAATAATGAACATTCCATATCTTTAAAACAAAATTAGCTATATTTTTTATTGCTGTTATTCGCTATATCGTTCAAGGGGTAATGTGCATGATTATAGGTAATTTGATTATAATATGACAAGATATCATTTTTATCCCATTAAAACTGATTAACACCAATAACTAAATATTTAGAAGGATTATGCAGTTAAATGCCCTGTATGCATTTTACACAGATTGCCAGGACTACTTTAAAGCTACACTATCCTGAAGAAATTGTCGCTCAAAATTGAGGCTCAAAGCATTTGCCAATTGCACTTGTTTTGCTGGAATTTGCTAAATGGCTTTAAGTTCCATTTAGGAACAAAAATGTCTTAATGACAATGATAAACCTAATTAATCTCGCGCAGAAAGTTTCAAAAAATCTGCAGTATTTTCTGCAGTATTTAAAATTGCAGTACATCCGTCTTATTATGAAACAAAAGCTCTAGATAAACTGCAATTTTCCACCAAAATAAATAAATAAATAAATAATAACTAGTCACTGTAGTGCACTTAAAATTTAACTTAAAACTGGAGAATTACTGCAGTTTACTGGAAACTTATTTGCTGGGAATAACAAATTCATGTTTTGTAAAATGTGAATTTATTGGGTATTGGTAGTCACATGACTTCTTTATGGTAGTTCACTATGCATAAAAAATTGTTTTCCCTGAACAAAATAAATTTCAACCTATTAGAAATAAAATTGCATAAAAATTACCCATCATCCTGGATGTATTTCTGCGTGAAAGCTAAAAGATCAGCCGCCCTTCCACTACCATCACAAACGACCACAGGAACCGGATGGCGGTCCGTGACGTACTCCAAAACCCTTCGAATAGTATTGGTCCCTCCCTCAATGATGATAGCTATGATGGGGATATGGCGGGTCTTTTCCGAGCAGAATACATCGGTATTAAAACTGTTCACATTAACATACTGATTTTCTCTGATAGAGAAATTTTGGTTATTGTGTTCACCTGGACAATACATCAAAGACTTAGTAACTCAAACTATCATTGTGCCAACAGGATTACTACAACATACCTTGAGCAATCGTTGTTCTACGAACAATTTTTTCCACATTTTTGCGAAAATTTATTTCGCATCCATAATTATTCACTTTTCCATCGTCAACCAATAAGAAAAATGCATGTCTGTCATTGAGCATTGGAAACTTATTCTGCCAACATTTACTGTTGTATAAAACAGTGTCCTGTATATGAATATAAAATAAAAATGCAATTTTAATGCAGTTGTGTTTCAAAGAGTCAAAAAGTTCAACAGTAAATTTATTGCAGTAATTTTTACACTTGGTATTGCCAAACCATGATCAAGTTATTGCACTCTTATGTGATGATATGGAGAGAAGAATGTGATCATGATCTACTTTTTAGTGGTAATTGGCATTTACACAAAAACCCATGTCTCCAGATTGCGAGGTAAAAGTGCTACCCACTCGATCACCACGACTCGGTGAAGCAGGGGAGGATACGGGGGGGGGGGGCAATGGGGGCACGTG
>JAQIXP010001694.1:0-17379 GCA_034700285.1 Proteroiulus fuscus | reverse complement strand
GTTGTTAAGAATTTGGTAGAAATTCAAAAATTCCTTTAAGAAATGCCATTCCAATGTCCAAAAGTCCATGTAATGAGCATCCAATGACAAAATCATAAAGCAAGGTCACTTTTGAAAAAGGAAAACTTCATTAATTTGCATGCCTAGTTGGTTTTATTTTATTTTACACTAATATTGTGTCATTAAATTATAGGGTTTGGAGATGCAGTGTGTTCTTAATAAATGCCCAAATCCAACATGTAACCAGAGCTTATCCTTTTACAACGGCTCTATTTGTAATCAACTTACCCGGGAAATCAGGCATTTTATCCAGAAGTATTATCGGGTTGGTATTTGTTATTATACTCTGTCCGATCGTAGCTGGGAAAAAATCTTGATTGGCAATGTTTGCAACTCATAAGTAACGCTTTTATTATCTAGGGCTGGCTGTCTTGCGACGATCCAATATGTCAAGCCAGAACACGAAAATTACCCCTCCGGTTTGCCAGGGGTCAACCCATCTGTCCAGCCTGTGGAAAGGGAAATCTTCAACCTGAGGTATTAAGCAAAATTTATTTGAAAATTACCTGTTTTCTTAGCTGTTAGGAAAAGTGGGACTAAATTTCTTGTGTTTGCTTAAACTTTTCCAGTACTCTGATAGACAGCTTTATGACCAATTGTGCTTCTACCAGCATATTTTTGATCCTGAGAAAGTGTTGAAAACATTTAAACCTGATGAAAAAGGTAGGACAGAATTGATTTCAATATATTTTTAATTATTGTTTGGTGCTTAGAGCAGAATAACAACGCAAAATTTAGCTATTTTTATTGTAACATAAATTCCTTGAAAATCATGTAACATAGGGATTACACATTCTTTTATTGTTTAGGAAACTGTATAAAAGTATATCATTGACCTTCAGTGTCAAGCTTATGAAAATGTCAGGCAAATAAAATTAAAAGCTTCAGAGAATTTGCATCTAGTCACAGAGAGCCTAATTTTTTTTTGAATTTTGTAAGTTTTACGAAAATCAAAATGGAGAAAGCGCTCATGAAACCTGCTTTGTTGACAATTTTTACTGGAAAGTTAGTAGCATTCCGATTTTATTTTGGAAATGGGATAGAAATGTCAAGGAAAAAGTTTTCCATGAGTTATTTGTACCCTGTATATAAATGGCCAAAGCCGATATGGTGCTTGCTAAGTTTTTGTATTTGGATTAGGAATGTTATGCCTTTTCCCTTTGACAATATTCAATATGGAAAATGATAAACTGTCTAGTTTAATAATTAAATTGATAAGGGTTAGTATTAAACGTTATCCAGTCAGTAAAGCTCGACTGAACAGCTACATACTGCATATACTGTAGAAAACTATTCACAAATATCGAAATATTGGATCGAAAATCTCCTTGGATTTAGAATCCAAGGAGTTTTAAACAGACCACTCTCATGTTTTATCGGAACTATTTTACTCATGACTGGCTGCTGGTTCAATATTTAATTCCTAAAACTGCTAAATGTTTGCAGAGTGATGACCGTGCTAACCATAATATTACCATTTACTTTTCAATGCATTTTTGGCACTGGAAAATACTTTCCTTCCAGGATGAGTACAAAATTGATCTATAAATAAGCAAATATTTGGCATTGAAAATAATAATGTTTAAAGAACTGTTCTTCAATGGCAGTGAAATGATTAGGCCTGTGCATGCGGTTTTCACATTGAAAGCGAAAGTTTGGCTAAAAAGAAAGATGATGATGTATAATAACGTCAATGTTCAAGGGGATTGAACTTCTCTAATCCAACGTGTAATTTATAGCGCGATAAAAAAATTAAATGCCTCGTACTTTTAACTTCTAAATAGTCCTTTTTAGGCACGTTCAATTGGCACCTTGGCTTGTTAATTTGTTCAATAGGGGTGTAAAATTATGAAAGGCTAGTAAATTGCACGTATCAAAGCTATTCGTTGGTGGGATGGCCTGCACACATCCCGGGAGCTTTTAAAGCCTCAATATTAAAAAAATATAGAACACTGCGGCCGCTCGCAAAAAATGGTCGGTAACAATATACCTAAGTAATTGGTAAGATAGGTTTAACACGAAAAGGTGGTGGGGGAAAATGTGAAAAAAATATATATAATTTCCTTTAGCATTTGAGCGAAGCACAATAATGTCTTAATTAGCATGCGGTACTTCGTGATTTACAGCTTAAGTTACTGGCTTTTGCTTGGGTTTGTTACCTGGGACTCTTTTTCCCTATTCATTAGTTTGCGACCACTTTTTTCATTTTTTTTTTGGCCCGCCATTATTTTGTTGGAGCGCATTGCACTTTTTGGGCCTAGGTGTTCATTTGGCTATCACTGAACTTCCTATAATCATTAATCTTCCAATCTTCTATAATTTTGGGAGGTGGGGATGTGAAATGAATAGTGTTTTAAAAGTTTGATACATGCGTTTTCATCAAAGTGTGGAATTTGTCTCGGTTTGGCTCGGACAGCGACGCGGCATGATATGGGTCTCTTCGAATTAGAATTTAAAAACATTTGGTATGCAGTATCGCTCTGAAATATAAATCTGACATAGTCAAAAAGGTGAAAATGTGGGCAAAAAAAGCAGGCAGGCTGTGAAAAAATTAAAGGATTGCACGAAATCATGGTGTCGGTGTCTTCCAGGGCATAAAAGTCGTAAAAAGTCATTCTTTGGCATACCGTATTTCAGAAAAAAATTTTGTCTGATTCCCAAGTGATAATTCGAACTATTAATTTAGCTATATAACTCATGAAATTGACCCCGAGTGGATGCAATTGGTCAAATTCATATGAAAATTGGCTTACAGTATATGGATAGAATAAATGACTTACGCCATGGATTTACATTATGGGGTGTTTGGTTGGGTGTGGGAGACGGGAAGTACCGGCTAGTAAGACAATATATTTGAGGCGCAGAGGGTATCTCGTATGGGAAATAAAAGTACTGGTACCTATATATTTCTGTAGAAAAAAAATGAAAATATAATGTTCTGCAGAAATGTAAGCTGCAATGTTCTGCAGAAATGTACTGTTTAAAAGTATTGTAGAAGGATATGACCTGCTTCTACATACATCATGAAGAGGTTTAGTTTTCTTCAGAACATTATAATTTTCTGTAAATAAATGAATACAACAAGCTAATTAAAAGGGAAAGTCCCACTTTGAAAGAAGTTGGTTGTGGGAGGAAGAGCATGAAGTATTAGGACATGCACGAAAATTGCAATTTGATTTTAGAATACCAATTATGGATTTGGATGAAAATAGAAAGCCCAAATAGGCACCATTTTAATTACTGTTTGTAGCTCCCTTTAATGGATAAGAGACATTAGCTCTCATGAAACACATCAAGACATGCATATCCTCGAGGGCGCCACCAACTTAAAGTGTCTGCTGAAATCTATGGAAAAATGCCACCTAACATGTATTTGGCAAACGTCGTAATTTCTTCAATATTGAAATTGCTGCAATTTTTATTGTCACAGCTATTCATATCTAGTAAGTGTGAACAACATTAAACATCACTTGTTACAAAGTGGGACTTTACCTTTAATAAAAAATGATAATAGCGAGTAACATTCCTCGTAGCGCTGAGGAAATGAGAGGGTTTCTGCCTAATTACTAACAATTGTAAGTGTTATACATTAGTGATGATAACATAAAATAATAACCTGATGAGTTATTAATATCAAGTGAAAAATATGAAAAATTAGGGCACTTAGAGAGTGAACAATGTGATAAAAGCTGATGGTTGGGATGTAAACACATGTGAACAAATTAGGCCCACCCCCTGTTTCTGAGTTTGTATGAATTCTTGTATATTTGGCCTGTTCAAATGTATTAGATATGAGGACCAACTTTGCCCTACCTGCAATTGGGTGTAATTATTCACCTTTAATGAAAGGTAACAAATTTTTTAACGTCTTCACCCTTGAAATGCTTAATGGGATCAAATTAAATGTATTTTTCTATTCCATCCCAATTCCCAATTTTTTTTTGTTTTTTGTGGAAGTGTTGCTGCCGTGTGCAATTAAGTTTCATTATACGGTTAATTTTGCTTTTAATATGGCACAATTTTGCTATTATTAAGTACTCTCGTCTTTAAATTATACCTTTGTGAAGATCTATTTAGAGAAGGATCTTTGCGAATGAATATAACTTCCATCTCAAACGTATATTTATTTACGTGTTATTTTTTATTTCCTGAAATAATTATGTTTTTACGCTTTGCATCTTCTCAGTGTGTCTTTTGCTGAATCTGGCATTTGTTTACATCGATTCACTCGAGAATAAGGAGGCGTTTAACGCATTTAAATTAGGATGATATTATTATTATCTTTCGGCGAAAGTATCAGTGCCCTGAGAGGTGTTATTACCATCAAATGATACTAAATAAATGTTACATTGGCATAAAAGGAAATACACTTTATTTGTAAATAGTATTTACTGCAAGTTCTAATATGCAATTTGCATCGGTTTGATAAATTTTAAAGGACTTGGATAATGGATTAGTGAAGCAAAATGTTAATTTAAAGGTTGGCCGAAGGCTGTGCTACGAGAAATTAATGTTGAGCATTAGCCTAATTTATTTCTTAAGCCTAAAATTTAATCATTTTTATATTAAAAATTGTTTTCTGGTTGTGGGACTTGTTCTATTAAATTTTAAAAATGTAGGGCATTATTTTCTAATTAAGTTTTGTGAGATTTTTTAAATGTTTGTAAATATTTCAAGGCATGTCCACTATAATGACTATTATTATGTATAGGTCAGTATGCATGGTGTATAGTAGACCCTATAGATTGGCCAGGTGACAAAAGATATGCTGAACATTCATTATTAAGCAGCAATTGACTTTATCCAGACTTTATCTTAGACTATCTGGCAGCATTGTTTTGTAGCTGTTCTTCTGCCAGATTTTAGGGAAAATATTTCTAGCAATATATAGAAAATGTCACAATTTCTCTAAAATTTGTCAATCCAAAAACACAAATGTATCCACACTTTTTAGAGCATGCATGCTCCTATGGGAATCTCCATGTTAAATTAAAATTCAATTATCTCCATAATGGCTAAATATAAATTGACAGGGTTTGATTTTTATAAAAGACAATTAAATTTACTAAAACGTGGAGTATGATTTTTTTTTCATCTGCCCTGTGAGCTATACAATCGGGCAAAATGTGGCGAAAAACTCAATGGTAAACTTTGAAATTTGATAAATAAATATATAAATTCATGTAATAACAAAATCTAACTTATACAGTTTGTAGTAAATTAAATAAGCTTCCTAAAAAATCAAACCCCATCAGTATCCGCTCGGCCAATATTGAGACCCGTTACATTTTGGTAAAAATTTCACGTCTATGTAAATTAGCATGAGAAAACAGAACAGTCAACTTTGAAAATCGATAACTACATTCAGAATGCATGTGACGTGATAATCATACTACAGTTTTTAGTAAATTTAATAATCTTTAAAAAAAAATCAAACCCCATCGTTGAACTTTTACCCGTTCTTGAGTTATATCAGTTTGAAGACAACTAATTTAACATTGAAATCCCCATAGGCCCATGCTGTTAAAAGTGTGGACAGCCCCCTTAAGGTGGGTTTATCAATGGCAATTAAAGCAGAAATTAAACTAGTAGACCTATATTATTTCAACTCTAGTAATGATAAATTTGAAGAGCTGAAATCAAAAACCACATTAGTCCAGATTTCTTGTTTTGAGAAACTGCATTGAAAGAAAATTGAGATTTATTGCATAAAAATTTTAAAATTCTGAGCCTAATTTTCAAGATAGAAACTTGTGTTTGGGATGCACCTTCACATTTCGGTTCCCTCGAAGAGAATCTACTTGTTTTAAGTCCATCTTAACCCTATATACCCAAATTGGGGTATAAACTAATACCAAAATTTTGTAAATTTCTGGCAAAATTCTGGCATTTTTCAGCTTCAGTGGTCAAAATGAGCATTTTTTTCCTATCTTAATCCAACTTCTATTGATTTAGAAGATAGAACAACACTTCAGCAACAATTTGTTGTAAATATCTTATTTTTCAGTAAAAAAATTTCATGTGGTATTTGATCTCAGGCTCTCAGCTCTTAAATTCATTCTTGAGTAATGTTACTTTGTGTTGAGAGTTAATTATAGAAACTGCAATTTAAATAGTAATGTATTTTTTGGCTTCTGTAGAAATATGTCTGCACATCTCAGTGAGAAAAGTACCGCAGTAAGATTGCAGTGAACTGTAATACAATATTTGCTGCCAAATTGTTGGACTATCAGTTTTATGAAACGCAACTGCAGTAAAATTGCTTTCCAAGAAATGAATTGTTTTACTACTGTGTATTTAAATTTATAAAACTGTTAGAATCCAACAATCTGACTTGCGTTTTTACTGCAGTTTTATACTGCAAATTTTCTTTTGATTTATAAAATAATTCATTATAAATGGCCAACAGAAAATGGGGGGAAATGCTGCATGGCAATTTTATGCAAGGAAGGAAATAAATTGGTTACAGTAATTAACTGATTATTTTTTACCTTACTGTTAACGTAGGCCTACTTCTTGTGAGAAGTTTTAGCATTCATATAATTAAGCTTATAAAACAACTCTGGGAATTGGGACTATGTTTTTTTTTGCTAGTTAAATTCCCTTTTGCTTTTTATTAACTGTACAAGGTTTTTTCCGCAGCCTCACCAGGCAAGGTGGTCCCATGAAAAATCTTAGTCTTCTGTTAGAGAGAGAGAAATTATATTCTCATTGCTTTTTTGATATTAGTAAATGTAGTTTAAACTTAGAACACCCACATCCAGTTTCGTATATGGTTAAAACTAAGGGGGGTTGTAAATATACGAAAAAAAAATGCAATTTTCGTTTAGGTGAAACCCTAATAGGTATAGGAGTAATTGTTGGTTGGGATTTGCAAAAGGAGAGCAAAAATAAATTACGGGACATAATTACATTTTATGCGATTATGTCCATAGCCAAAATTACACCAGGTTCAGGTGCTGGAAACGCCTGTTTGCATTTTCGTTCCCATAATTTTCGGTTTGGCGACCTGTGTCACCAAAGTACATTACAAAATCTCGAGATGCTAAGTACGGTAGTACACCCACGCCATAAAAAATTACTGCAGAAAAACTAGTATTTGTTTTAACTAAATAGATGATAAACTGTTGTGGATGCATGGGCGAAGGTTTTTATGTTGAGAAATGAAATTGGGATTTTTTTTATGGGGTATTTTTGTCTGAAGAATGAGTTTCTCTGGAGACTTTTTTTTGTACACTATAAAGTTTTGTGAATGAAATCCATTACGAATGTGTAAATGTTGTAGTTGCCTCCATCAAATTGTGACAAATTAGATTTTATTTTGCAATTTGCGACTCCTTATTGCTGTTCTCACGCCTGTTTTATAGTCGCCAAATTACTATTATGCGAACTTAAATGAGTTATAGTTTATAGTGCTACTGTAACCTGACCGTAACCGTCGCAAAACGATATTTTTTTTCTGGATATTGTTTTAAGTTTTTTGTATGATTTTTTTTATACCTAAAGCGATCATCAAAATGGGCATTTGCTATTCGTGGCATGTCTGTTTTTGGGAGCTTTAATTGTAGTAATTTTCAAAATATAACTCATATTGGGTTTACAAATAGATAATTATGCTTATTATCTGCAATCAGTAGTTTTTCGAGCTTTGTATATATACATGCATACGGTTAGCGTTACAGGCCATTATATACAACGTTGTATATTAAAATGTTTTATTAGATTATACTCTATAATGTAATTTATACATGTTGTATAAATTAACATTCCATTCTTAACTATATAGTGCAGTTTAGCACGAATTATTATTCTTTGGATTTGCTGAAATGGTTTGTTAATGACTTTTTTTATCAACATGCATACGTATAATGTTATTATTTGACTTATTTTTTCTGCAAATTTAATATCCTTACTTTTACAATACTCCTTTGTGACTGGATATAGGCCTACGCATTTCGATGCAAATGAATGAATATAGCGATAGTTTTCAATTTTTGGCCATTGCTATCAAATCAGTTGGCCACAGAAAATTCCAATACGATATAGGCCTATCATGCCTCATTTTTATTGTAATTACTGTACATTTTTTATTGCAAACCCCGTATTAATTTACGTACATGTAAAACTGTAATGGGCAGTTATGGTATTCTTAATACGGGTACTTTAAATACTTCATTTAATTATTTGAATAATTAAAGGGGAAGTCAGGCTTCATGGCAAGTATAATTTTAAATGAAGGAATAGAAAGTGTTAGAGAAATTTAAATGTTTTGTGATGTTAGCTTATTCCATGATTCCATGAATGAATGGGAGGCTAAATAAGTTTTATTAAAGTTTACCTTAAACTTTTTTTGAGTCTGGGTTGGGGTATTTTCTTCATTCAAGTCTAAAGTTATTTTAAACTCTCTTACATCTACTTTGACCCATGGTTTAGGGCTGTAACATGTAAGAAAGGCTTGAGAAGTTGAAGAATATACGAGCCACTCTGGGTCCATAAACTAGTGTTGTGTCAAGCGAATTATTCCACGCTTAGTATGTTATTCAAAATAAAATTAATTGCGTAAATCAAATTTCTGGCTGGTCGAAAGGACGCCACCTGCATGCATACTCTTACTGATTTATGGCTAATTTTTGCTAAAAACATGTTAAATACCTGAATTATTACCCCCACTGGCTTCCGGGTGTCTTATGAGGGGCGTGCAGAGCATCCTTAACCTAGTTTAACTTGGCTAACCAGATGGTATGAGAGACAAATGATGGGGCTAATTTAATTTTAAAATTGCGATGAGACCGTCCTGAATTTAGCATTTAACCCTTTGCTGACCATATTTTATCGTAGTTAATTATTTGTTGTTACACGCTAGCCAGATGGATGAGGGATTGAGGGCACTGGCCATTTCAAAACGTTTATCGGAATTAACATCAGGCATGCATACTAATAATACTATAGCTTAAATTAGGAAAGTTTTTGGTTAAAAAAGTTTTAATTGGAAATTCTGTAGGAGATATCCCATTCGATCACGTGTACTGATATCTTGGTTAAAGAAAAAGTCATCCTTAAAGTAGATTCTCATTTAATCATATTTTGCTGAAATCTATCTTATGCATTTATTATCGGTTGCATATGCCAACCATCAGAAAGACATGTGCAATCCATAAAATTTGCATCAGTCAGTCATGCATGATGAGATCTGTTATTCTAGTTTCCAAAACTTGTGTAAAGGCAAATCATGATTAAAGTTATTCAATTCATGATCTTTATTCATATGACTATTTTAATCATCATCTGTAATGCGTTGATCGTTGTAATTATTTTTATATGGTAATGCATGGGATTAAGAATTTGAATTATAGTTATTTTGCAAATGGAAACTTGGTTAAATAGGTTTAATCATGGTTGACTGATGCATTATTATGGCATTCTGGGCAATGCAAATTAAAAAAAAATATCCGAAAATAAAGTGGCAGTGTGGCATTTAACCTACTTTAATTTTAGGGCCAAATGTACCAACCACAGTTAAGTCTTAACCCTGGTTTATTTTGATCATGTGACCGATTTGGGCCAATGAAAATTCAGGAAAGTAGAGAAAACCTAAGCTTAACAGTGGGTTAAAGTTAAGCCTTGTTGGTACAATTGGCCCTTAATCATGATAATGGCCATGTGAATGGGAAAAATTCTGTGATCAGCACTCTAGATCACGATCAAAATGCCGTATGTGAATGGGGTATTTTTGTTTAGTTTTATTTGTTCTATCTTTTTGGTTGGTTGGTTGGTTGCAGTCAGATATTTTGATCCAGACCTTTTATGTGTAACCTATGTTTTTATGCCCATGGCTGTTAATATGTCCATTACCGTGAACCAAGGGTTAGTGCACACCATGCAGCAATTATTTATACAACAGTTGAGAAAGTCTGTAAAGTTAGGACTAAGCTGCGAAATGAGAATCAGAAATTGTCAAAAAAATATTTGTAAACATTTTTTTATTTGGGTGATCTAACCCTTTAAGGCCTATTTTTCAATGCATAAAAAATATGTTTATTAATGTCAGTGAATTTGATGCATTTCACGTATACAAAAAAATACATAAATTTAGCTTTAATGCAATTAATGTGAATTAAAATTATACAGCCTGCAGATGACAGACAATTTTGTCTACAAATTAATACATGTTGCACTGGATACCAATCGACCACCTGATGCATGTTTCTTTAAAAAAAATTGCTCCATAAATCAGTGCCAAATTTTAATTTCTAATTATCTTTTGATACTGTTGGGCGGTGCCTGGTATTGTGCCATTACCAGAATGCAAGTTGTGAGGGGTTTCAAATGGAAATTTAAGCTGCTTGAATTAATAATACATAAATATATATAGATTAACAGCAGGTAACTTGGGAGTTAAAAAAGTTTTTAATCCCAAATTTTGACCCTTTCAATTGTATGCACTCATACACTATACCAAAATGTTTTTAAAGGGCACATGAACCAGTGCGTTTTTATCACTGAAAATAATTTAATTAATTGATTAATAATAAATTGCTGATTTTAATTTGAAAGGGGAAGTTAGGAATTTTTAAATGCTTGGCTTTGGAACAAAATTGTTGACATAAACTAGATAAACTATAATCCTTGGCACATAGTTACCTAACCAACACAATCCTTCGAATGTGGAAATGGATTCTGTCTGGTCATATAGTTGGATTTATTTTCTGTTAAAGCAGGAACTAACCACAGAATTATTAAAATTATAGGTGGACTGACAGCTAATCACTCGAGTGTACTTTATGAACCTGCCTCCTGGCTGTTCGAGCTCCTTATGACGTCACAATCAGCTGATGTGACGTAGTTTTAAGCTGCAAGTATCAGAAGGCACGTCCATAAAGTGCAAAATATTTTTGCTTACATTTTTGGTTGTCATTCCACCTTTAATAAGTTCAATTCAATTCAATTCAACTCAGTACCCTGTACGGTCAGCATATCATGATGCCATTTGGTAGGGGGGTTATCCAACAATCAGGAGGATACTCCGACGTCATAAAAATCGATGTGACTTAAACATCATCGTTAAATTGAATTCCTAACAAAGTTATAAGTTAAATATTATTATTATATGTTTAAAAAATCATGACTTATCTTAAAGGGGAAGTCCAGTTTAAAATGAAAAAAATATATGCTGTAGTTTAGTTGTCGAAAGGAAAGAAATCAAAATTCATTTTTGAAAAATAAGGTAAATAGACAAATAAAAAAACAAATAAAGGTGTAAAAAATGCAGTTGTGACGTTTCACTGCATCATCATGTCAAAAAAGCTGCCTGGAATGTTTATGTGTATTAGGGCAAATTCCTGAAATATTTTCCATGCTTACGTCACAGTGGTGTCATGCAACGTCATAGCTGAATGTTTTGCAAGTTTAATTTATTTTTGGAAAAACCTCTGGACTTTTTCTTTAAAGATTGCTTGAAAATATCCACATGTTATTATAGGTTTTTTTAAATCAAGGTATTTATCCATTCTATTTTAACCAATTTGCTTTACTTGAAACTTTTCTTCTGGTATTTTCTAATGTTTTCCCCAAACTGACAAGCGTCAGTATAGCTTTCTGATTTGCCACTCTAATGTCTCAACTAGCGCCATCTTGCCTTACCACCTACATGGTGAATTATACCATACTTGTGTGCTTTTGTTGTTAGCGTAAATTTGCTAAGAAAAAAGATTAAATTTTCAACGTCTGTATAGTTATTTTTTAAGGGGTCCGGTTGGCGTCCAACCGTCCCCAACCACATGATTATGGTGTACAGTTTACGATGTTAAAAGTCTCTCCCATTGGGAACCGTTGACTGGTAAAATCAGTACCTTTTACCTGATTTATGAGTTGGCTGATTGCAGCTTATTTCCTGTACTGGAAACTCCTTTTCTAATCATATCCTCTTTTTTGAACATTAAGCTATTATTTGCTTAAGTATAGAGTACGTCTTCATTTTTCGTTGTCTCCTGGCCATTCCGCCTCTGACCTTATTAACGCTGTAAGGGCTGAGGGAGAAAGTACGTGGAGGGATGACCATAGGCCAGTCCCTGCATTAACTGTAACATATAAAAATTGAAATTTAAAGCTGCTTTTCACCTGTAAATTAGGCTTACCTCCGATAATTTGAGACAATTAGTTTGGAATAATGAGGTGTGAAAAGTTTTTCGGGTGTCAGGTTACGAGGCTCGTTTGGACTACCTTATTGCTACCGTGTACCTTATATTATATTGCCAGTTAAATTTCCTTACAATTAATACGTTAACTATAAAACTAGACTTTAGGAAGTCATAAGTAATCATTGGATTTGATATTAATGGTTAATTAGGCTGTTTAGTGGCTCGGAAAAATTAACCATAAACTTATCGGTTGCTGCATGGTGCACATTTTGAATATATTTTTTTTTTCGACTTTAAAATAATATTCTTTATGAGATTTGCGGTTGGAATATATTGTATCTTTGCATGCAAATTTTTTTATAGTTTAGTTAAACTTTCTACAGTTGTGTAGGTCTACACATCGATGGCTTAATTCAGAAGTATAGCGAATTTTCTATTTGAAAACATGGAAAATTATCTACTTAATTCTGAATTAAGCAATCGATATACAGGTTTTTTGGTGGTTGTTTTTAATACGTTATTTGCATGAGCTATAGTGAGTTTGTAATTAAAAATAAATATGCTAAGATATATAGATCACATGGTTAAAGAAAATGTTCAAACCAAAACAAAACTAAAGTATGTGTAGGCCTACAATAAACCTTTTTCAACAAAACTTCGTTTTTTGAAAACTTCGGGAAAAATAATGTTTTGCAACGAAATTATTGATACTCATAGTTGTGTTTTGCGAGCAGACTGCTACCCTGAATATTACGTGCTGATTCACGTGATCCAAACGTCATGCACCATACCTTGGTGTAAAGGGAGAAAGGTTCCACAAATGCTCTTATTGTGTGATAACATGACTGATGTGAAGTTATTGTTTGAGGGAACGTTTTTATGACAAGAGGACTTTGTTATATTACCCTGTATCCTATGGTGCATGGCGTCATGGTCAAATATGCCAATTTACAAGATTTTTAATTTCTGCTTCGTGAGCAGACAACATTGAATAACTGCACGGTTATTACCAAGAATTTTGGTGTGAATATATTCATCATAACATAAATTGTCAATAACATAATCATTTAATCACAGTTTTAGAAAGAATTATCGTTTGTATAGAGACATTAAGATAAATAGCATTTCTGTAGAAATATTTAAAGTAATTAAGATTAAGCAGAGACCTTATGTGGAATTAAGCTGATTATGTTCTATGTAGAAACTTTAAGCATCTTACATTTCTGCATAATGTTAATGTATATAAACGTATGTTTTTCTGCAGAGAGTCATCACCTTATACTTATTGAATGCATTTTTTGCAGAAATTGAGTATATATTTATTGTCCAGTTGTGCAGTGCATGGGGAAACGTTATAACTATAATGTATAGGACAAGTAATTTGGTAAAACATCACTGTATTTTATATTAGATTGGTGTAGCAGGTATAAAAAATTAAAACTTTCTCATAATTTGTAGCATTGGCATGTATTATATAGTTAAAATGTCCATTTTTAGCTAAAAGTATAGGGGGGAAGTGCATGGGGGACCTGTTTCTTGTATCTTAACTCATAATTTCCATTTTATGTATATTAATTGCTATTTTCAACAATTTTTAACTATATATTATTAAAATGAGCATGTATATTAAATTATATACTTTGATCAATGTTTTTATTCCATAAATATATGCCTTCAGGCTTAATATGGTGTCCTTTAGGCATTAAAAAATTCCTTTTAGAGGGGCTATGACTAATTAGGGATATTGAATTGTGTGTAATTATGTACACCCCATGCATGTCCGTAGAATACAGCAGAATAGTTTATTAACTATATGCCGTATAGGCCAATGCCTGTGTAAATACATCTGCATGGGTATACTATACAATATCAAAGCTCCAATAATAGGTTGTGCTTTTGTTAAATTGCGGAGGTCTAATGTAATTCATTAGGCATGACATGAAAACAAATGTTTTCTGAATTGGCAATTATGTGATTAATGTTGATGGATTAGTGGCAACCCAACGTTATTTTGAAAACCAAGAAAACTATACATATATATATATATATATATATATATAAGGTTGTACCAAGAGAGAAAGATTGCTAGGCCTACTTATAAAAAATGGCGCTAGGCGGTTTTTAAGTGAAAAACAATATGGCGTTTGTTAGCTTGTCATTCATTAAGAGGCTGTGGCCTAGAATACTAAATGAGAACGTATAAGCCTAAAATTATTTTAAACTTTCAACATGTGCCATTTTTGGTATTTAATTATATATGCTGGCTAATCATACATGAACTACTCACTGGTTTTATCGCATCATCAGAATGGGCCTCTGATATTCAAAATTAATTATTTATTGCAAACTTGGTTTTAACTTGATTCCTGAAATAAGGCATATCGCATTGTATGTGAAGTGAAATTTTTTGATAATGTTTTGAAACGAGGCTGAGAAATTTGATCAGAAAAATATTTGCCATTTTGGAAATTTATTTATGATTAATTTTCTAGTACATTGTAAATCTTGAAATTTGTAAAAAAAGGAAGTTTTTGCAAATACTCGTAAAACAATCTCATTCAAATATGCTTTAAACTCAATGGAAATGATGGGAATATTTTAAAAATTACAATAAAAATGCTCATTTTTTATTATTTGGTGAAAATTATAAAAAGTTTAAAGAATTTTTTGTTTGTTAGGAAAAGTGCTGAGGTGCTGAGTGCCTATTAACGATTTATTTACTTGTTAATCTCATTGAACTTATTTTTAAAATCCTGAAAAGTGCTTGCTTTAAATTATTAAAATGGTCACTTTCAAGCATTTTTTAAAAAATTGTTCACAAAACAAGGTTGGTATTAGACTGTGCATGAGGCCTATTCAAAACGCTTGAAAATGTAAAATATATAAGATTTCACACCCATTGTAAATTTTGGTAAATATTTATCAAACTTTTGTTAATTTTGGTGAACTCCTAGTAAATTTGGTGTAAATTTAGTTAAATTTAGTAAATTTCGTGAAAAATGTGGTCAATTTTGAGTTAATATTGGCTAATTTTGGTAAAGTTATATAAATTTTGGCAAACGTTTAAGTAAATTTTGCATTAATTTTGGTAATTTTTTTGAATATTTGGTCATTTTGAGTACATTATGTGATTATTTAGCAAATTTTTGTATTTATTTAATAAACTTTTTTAAATTTTATTAAATTTTTTGTATATTAAGATAAACAAAAATTTGGATCAAGAATAAGTTGAAATAAAAATATGCCAACAACAAATACATTATTTGAACAGAATTAGTTTCGTAAATATCATGTATATTAAAGACTTTTCACACTATATAATTATTACTCCGCAGAATGTTACGAAATAAGTTGCATTTGCTCATCTCCTTTCTATAATAGGCCTACCCTATGCGAATGACCCTAGAATCTTCCCAGAATCATTGGTTAAGTAATTCGGTTTATTATTGTTTAGTATGCTAATATCACTCCATTAACTTCAAAATCATGCGGCTGTAAATCTTTTCTATAGCCAAGTTACACATTGTAACCTTTTGGGGTGGTCGAATTGGTCAGTGGGTTGTTATGGATGTAGTAATTTGTGTAGAACTATAACCCATGATACTTCTCCATGTTAATAATTTGTTTATGTTAATGATCAATGAAGTTTTCTGCTTTGTTTTTTTTTTCAATTTTTTTTTCTCTCCTTTTCTTAAGGAGATATGTTTTAAAAGGCAAGTATCCAAGCGTGAGAATGGCATTTCTTAACCCTTGTCCAAGAGCATTCTGGCAATGTAATTACGTTAAAAAGACAACAGGAAAATAATGAACTCCTGCCCTGTTTTTAAACTTATACAAGGATACAAATTGAGCACATTAAAATCTGGTATAGAAAAAAAAAGCCTTAAGAAGCTTCAGCATGTTTCAGGGGTAACTTCATTGGTGCCCGGTTCAAATTGATGACAGCCCCATAGTCCACCCTTAGTATCGAAGCACGTGCAGGTACTCACAATTGCTCTTAATGTATTAAATCTTCTACTATACAGACATGCAATTATCTAATAACGATGCTCGGGGCCCCTAAAACCAGAAAAACAGACTTTTTTCGCAGGCCCACAATTCCTTAGATGCCTTGATGGACACCATATTAGCCGCATTAGTTGACCAACTTACTAGTATTAATTTGCCAAATAATTGACCAAATTTTGAGATTTTCTGCTCAGGATTTCCAGTGGCAGTTTGAATTACATGAATGGGTTTCTGTTTTTAGCCTATAGTTGTGTCCATTTTCCTTTTCTGTAATGGATGTCATTCTTAAATAAATTGATTTAGGACCAGTTTCTCCAACAACATGTTAGTCTTAGGGCCAGTTTCACCAACAACATTTAAGTCTTAGGGCCAGTTTCTCCAACAACATTTAAGTCTTAATCCCAGATTATCACGAACATGTGATTGATTTAGGCCAATAAAAATTCAGGAATGTAAAGATAATCTAAGATTAACCGTTAATTACATTTTAATTATTGTTGGAGAAACTGGCCCTAAATCCTGCTTTAGTATGATCATGTGACTGATTTAGGGCCAATTGTACCAACCACAATTAAGTCTTAACCCTGGGTTATTTTGATCATGTGACTGATTTGAGCCAATGAAAATTCAGGAAAGTAGAGAAAACCTAAGCTTAACAGTGGGTTAAAGTTAACCCTTGTTGGTACAATTGGCCCTTAGGCCAATTAAAATTTGTGTAAAGTTAATCTCAGATTAACGTTGAATTACATGTTAACTCTTGTTGGAGAAACTGACCCTAAGCTTCTTCAATAAATGAATGGCCTGGAAAGTGAGCAATCAACTTTTATTGGGGGAATCCACATATTGGGGCCTATGTAACACCATTTTTATTTTACATTTCTCTTTATAACATTTTATAACATATTCGCCGTTCTCCCCTCCGCCCCACAAATACTTTTAACACTGCCACCCACTCCCCTCTCCAGGGACGCCATTTCAACTTTTTGCTAGAGGGGCAGAACCAAAAAAATGCTCAAAATTTTTAGCCGCTGGCGAAATTTTAAAAGTTTTTGTTCTTAATAGCTATAAAATTGACACAAAATGTGCCGCAGGCGACTTTTTTTTTGCTCAAAAACACTCAAAAATGGGCTAAAATTCACCAAAAGTGCCTATTTTGCCAGTTTATTTAGTATAT
>JAQIXP010001693.1:0-17379 GCA_034700285.1 Proteroiulus fuscus | reverse complement strand
GCATTCCAATTTTTAGAATACGCATTCCAATTTTTAGAATACGCATTCCAATTTTTAGAATACGCATTCCAATTTTTCGAATACGCATTCCAATTTTTCGAATATATGCATTCCAATTTTTCGAATATATGCATTCTAATTTTTCGAATATGCATTCTAATATTTATAATATGCATACCAACTTTTTGAATATGCATTCTAATTTTTAGAATATCAATCTAATTATTCGAATATGCATTCTAAAATAATCACAGAATTTCCCAAAAAGTTCTATACTGATATTCTTTTTTCCCCTAAGAAGTCTAATTCTGGAATTTAAGAAAAAAAAATAGATTTAAATCAATTGAAATTTTTAAAAGAATCCAATTAATTGAATTTGTAACATATACGTATCCAAACAACGAATTTCCTCAAAATTCAGAAGTGACGAATATGCCAATTTGTCAAAAAATAAGATAATTGTACCATTGTGATTCTGGAAGTGTCCCTAATTAAACTAGTTACAGAAATGAATTTAACCAATAATTATTAAAGTTACAGAAGTGAACAGTAGCGAATAAGCCACAAACCTGTCATTCCTAATGGTTAGAAGTGGTGAATAGTACAATTCGTCAGTTTACTTTTTAAAAATTTCTCGTGACCTGGATTTTTATTAAAATAGAAGTGGCAAACTTGACAATTTTTGCTCATTTTTTTTTTCTCTTTTTTCTATTCAATGGGCAAACTGATGGATGTGCAGATGTGCTACTTCACACTTAATTTATTTCGCTTTCCTGCAAAATTAATCAAGCGCAAACTGGCGAATTTGCATTTTTTTAAGCCTCTTATTTCACAAATTATTGAATCAATTTACTAATTTAAGTATTTAACAAAAATTAGCCCATTTCTTATTAAATATATATATTGTTCTATCTGTTCACCAAATTTCAGCCTTTCAACATTGTTTATTTCCAAATTATACCATTTTTCCATAAAAACGCTATTATCTCAAAACCAACTTTTGGCATATTCGTCACTCCTGAATTAAACCATCGACTTATTTCTAGAATTCTTAGAATTTACTATCTAAAATAATTGTGGGAATTCCCAAGAATCCATTTTATTGCTCTAAATATGAAATTTCTGTTAGGTGACCGAGTGTTCTGGTCGAAACCGGAACCCGAGAGGCCAGCCAATACTTCATATTATTACTACCCGCCGCCATCCGTTGACATCGAGATGACGTCATACGCCTTGCTGTCTTACTTGCTGAGAGGCCAAGTTTCCGATGCCATTCCCATCATGAGGTACCTGATCTCGCAACGGAACGAGAACGGTGGATTCGCTTCCACTCAGGTGAATATGAGAATTAGCTCTAGAAGGAAAACAAGCTGAATAGGAAATATAGAATATTCATTTTAAAAAATATAGGAATTACAGCATGTATTCGAATATAAGATTTTAAATTTCTTTCCATAATGTTGGAAAACTGTTGTAGGAATTTTTTTTCCTCAAAAATTCAGGAATAGTATAGGTTTTTTTGCTAAATAAAGGAATATTAAAGGAATTTTTCCAAAACTGTAAGAACATTATCCTGAAATACAGATTTTTTTCATGCAAAATCGTAGGACAACTCTAGAATTGGTTTTCCAAGAATTGATTAATTTTAACAGTGCAGAACATTTATAGAATTTATGTCTAAAATATTCTCTCAAAAACCAGGCTGTGGTCCTAAAATATTTTCTTAAAATTATGCAATAATATAAATTCTTTTAAAAAGTCTAGGAATTTTTATTTTATTAAAATGTATGTGTATGGTAGGGGTCATTCAAAAAATACGTACACTCTCCCAGGGGGGGAGGGGGTTCGCCACTGGTGTACGCTGTTGTACGACAGGGGGCGGGGGGGTCAATGAAAAGTGTACGTACATCATAATTTTGAATCGCTTTTCCGACTTTATTCACCATTTTACGTGTGAACTAAGCTTTATACGGGTGGGTTTCTAATGAGTTCTCAGTGCTGCCATTATGTTTTTCTAAACCTAATTTAATTATTTCAGCACATGGGGGGGGGTTCATGATGTGTACGTACACGTAGGGGGGTAGGTTATTTTTGTACGGCAGTGTACAAAGGGGGGTGGGGGTCAAAAAATGAGATTTTTGGTGTACGTATTTCTTGAATGACCCCTAACAGAAAAAGTAATATAGGTTTAACAATATTTTTAATACTTTGTTTATTATGTTGTACAGCATTACAATTTGCCATAAATTTTAATAAATTAAAGGTTGACATTGAATGCACATCCAATTAATTTGCTTCTTACTGTAGTGTAATCAATCATTCATTTCTAAATCTGTGCCAACAGTTTTTGCTTTTGTCTGCCCTTATGCATCAAGGTGGTTGGGTTGTCAAGGTTTGCATCACCAAACACTACTTGCTGATCAACAACTCTAAACTGTCCAATACCTGGATCATCTTCGTCTTCCTCTCCTTCAGCATAAGGTGATGGTAGGTCTTCAGTGTCTCCTTATCAATGTACATGTTATTAACAATTATGCAGGCAATAATAATATTCACACATCCAGTTTGTAAATAAAATAAAGCTCCTTTTTTGCCAGTCAGGCATCAGAACCTGATCTTGAGTACACTAAAGCATCTAAAAATGGAAAAATTGGAACTATTAGCAAAGAGGAAATTACATTAATTTGCTTTGTGTGTTTACTGGGATTCACTTATACATATTTACCTTTCCACTATACATCAAGTTTTTTTATGACACTTTTTGAACTACACTTCACTCACATCATCTGGCTCTTCAATGGGAGTCAAGAACCAAGGTTGCAGTGGATAGCCAGAATATGCTATAAAATAAATCATATTACCACACAAAATTACACTACATTATAGCAGGTTATAATATTATATATTAAGCTATTAAATGTCACATAATGTAAAGGTAACATTACATCATTCAATGTAACATATCAAATGGTAAGTTTACTTACTATTGCATAATATTGTGTAATGTAGCATTATGTAATGTCCCGTAAATTGCGTAAGGTAGTGTATATCTGTGCCAGTGATATATACACTTTTGTAACATTTTACAAATTACCTAGAATTGACATCTACATCTAGCAGCAAGCAATCGTGGTGACAGTAGTCTTACGGGTGCCACCGGCTGCTTAAAAACAGCAAACCTCACCCACCATATCAGCAAACTGTTAAGATGAAATCTGGCATCAACTTAATTTGTTGGGTGAAATTTCCTTAAAAGTCTTAGGCTCACATCACAGGCCTAAGTCCAAGATGACGAGGCGTAAATTCATCCTGTTAAAAACAGGCCTCCTCCGTCTGCAAAATGTTCTTGATGCTATGGGGCATAAATCCATGCTTGAAAAAACTTATATAATCCAAGATTTTGGATAGCACCCAATCGAAAAAATTCCAAATTTTCCAAAAAAATCCGATAATGTGACTGATTGTCCATTGTTGGTTAAAATTGGACAGGAATAAATGCCTGTCCCCGGCTCAACCTGACCACCTGTAAGTGACCATTTTTGGCACTTTTGGTTTCCTTATTTAACAAGTTAAACTTTTACATAGACAATTATAGACAAATTCAAACTTAAAACTTATGTTTACTGGGCTGTTTATTTAATTTAATTTAATAATAATTTGTTACAAGTTATACCTGAATTTGTATTAATATATGTAAAAATTATTACAACAGTAGAGCCATGGGAAGGCCCGGAACTCTAGTTCTCAATCCATGCTATAAAGTGAACTATGAATACAAAAAGTGGTCAATTGATATCCACTTCAAGAATACGTGAATGCAAAAAACATTCTCAATAAAAATTAAATAGGCCAATTTCACAATAAAATTTGCATAATTGCAAGTACTGGAGATTCAAAGCATTTTAGTTGTGCTCTCAATAAACAATTTTTAAATTATTGGCTTAGGGCTTGTTGCCATCGAGATCCTAAAGGGCAATTGTAGGCCTATTTTGAAATTCAGCTTGTGTTTACCTGTAGGCATGCGTGCCCATGTGTGCATAATGCGTGCATGTGTTGTTTTTTAAATTTATAAAAAAGGAATGTTTTAGTGCTCAGTTGGAATTTATAGCTTGAAAGGAGTGGACGTTATGTCCCAAATTAGATGTCATACAAGTATTATGGTTGTATTTATATGATTTCATAAAAAGCAAAAATAATTAGTAATAATATAATAGTTTGTTTTAAATTAATATTTCTGCGATTGGAAATAAAGTGAAAGAGATTTAATAGTGATCATTGTTAATGTGCCAAAATTCAAAACAAGATCCAGTCCTCTGTTAATTGATGGACCAGATACAAAAGGAATTTAACAAAGGATTTTACATGGTCCATCGAGCCGGATCTTTCGGTCCAAAAAAACACGAAATGTAAGATTTTAATTTTGGACTTGAACTTTCATGAAGGCAGAATCGGATTTGAAAATTGGAATGCTATATTCCGAACATTGAATGCAACTAAAACTGGAATTCATAAGTGCTCTTTCTGCTGGAACTGAGAAGGTATTGTGTTCGTGTTATTGTGCTTATGGTGAACATTGGTGAGATCTGAAATGATGTTATCGAGATCAATGGAACATGCCGCCATTGGAGGGGAAGAACTGTTTCTGTCGGAAATGAAAGTGAGTTCAACAAATGTGATGCCTTTGCCGGGAGGAATTGCAGAAGAGATCTTTCATGAATTGTTGATGGGAGTACCTAATAAGATGAAATCTTCCTTCGCATTTGACCACAGGAAGGAAAAGTGTCGAAGCAATTCTTCGTCGATAAAAAGGATCCAGGCGGCAAATTTAAAGATGCGTCAAGATATCTTGCGGTTGAGGATTGCTGAAGGAAAACTTAAGATGGCGCATCAAGAAGAGGAATTTTGTGATCAACGTAATTCCTCATAATTTGAGTATGAAGTAAACGTAATTGGAGTATCAAACGGTGCAATCAGAAGTGGATTCCAATGATGGATCTCGTGTGGGGTCTAATGTGGATGTCACGGGTGGGACCAGGATGCTTGCTCGGGACAAAGTGATTACGTGGATTTCTCAGGTTCAGCAGGGTGATGGAACTGCTGCCATTGGGAAAATCAACACTGCTCACGATGTTGTTGTCAGGGATGGACAGTGCATTCAAGGAGAGAACGGCATTTTTCTCAGCCACAAATGCAGAATGGGCCAACGCCTGCATGTGAATGTGTAAGAAGAAGATCGATTGCAAGCGTGCCTGTTCTGGAGAATTGCTCGGTGGAGTTGCCACGACTGCCCATTCCGTCACCACCAGTGTCCATTTTGATAGATAATTTTTACCAAACATCTGTTCCGACTATCACGTTCCAACATAGAGAATGGCGGAAAATGATAGGGAAAGATCTACCATCGTTTGGTGGCAATCCGGAAGAATGGCCAGAATTTGTGAATCATTTTTGTCATCGACTAGCAAGTGTGGATACGATGAGCAAGAAAACATGAGTCGTCTCCGATGTGCGCTTGTAGGAAAGGCTAAAGAAGCTGTATGTGATCTCTTGTTAGTGTCTGATGATCCTTGAGGATAATTGCTGCTCTTCAGAGAAAATTCGAGCGACCAGGCCATGTGATTCGTCTCCTTTTTGGAAATATACGGAAACAAGACCCTCCGAAGGATGGTGACTATGCCGGATTCTGCAAGTTCGCCGAGGCGGTTTGTCATTACGTCGCGATTGTGGAAAGTTTACATAGACCTTCTTATCTGTACAACTCGATCGTCTTGGATGAATTGATTCGAAAGTTGGGAGAATTCTACCGACAGAGATGGGCTCAGTATGTTGAGGGCAACTACGTACAGAGATCAAACTAACAAATTGTTAGTTTTGAGAAAAATGACTTTGAAGTTTTTGATTATTAAAATAGTGATTACTTATCACAGGATAGGAAATAAAATATGAAACTTACCAGGTGAACTTATAATTACACAGAAATTGCATAAAACACGTTTTCATTAAAAAATTTGTATTGAATTCAGAGATAATACAGTTAGGTCACTTTTTAACAATAAGATTAATTAAGTATAAAGGTCAATGTTAAAGTTTGACCACTTACGTTCAATACGATTTTAAAAGGACTCATGCAAAATGAAACATGGAACAATGATCAATGTGAGTTAGACCACAGCTAGAAGTTAACAAAAAATAAAAAACATAGATCTAACTGCCGAGTTTTTTATTAGCCCTATTGTGCATGTTAATTAGTTTTACGATGAGGATGAGTACGGTTACAGCTTTTAAAACTATTGGATGCTTCTTCCTTGCCACTATCTATGTGCCCCTTTTTTACCATGCCTACTTTGCTTGCTGAGGATGCATTTTTTTCCTACTTGCTTTGGTTTTAGACACTGGGTTTGCAATTGTGGATCCGCCAGCTTTGCTTGTTGATGGTTCAGAATGGTCATGTTGTAAAGCTCTTATACTTTCATTGCTTTTATTGGTCGTTGCTATAATGGTTATGGGTCCACCTGCTTGGATTTTCTTAGCCTTGACTTGGCTGCGAGTTTTTCGTTTTATTGGTGAAGCAGACTGGTTTGGTAATAGTGACACAGGGTGAACATCTTGAACTTCATTAGAAACTTTAAGATTCTGGTAAAATAAATGGTGATCTTCAACTACATCTCCATCCTTGCACATCTGCATCAAGTCTGCTTTTTTAGCAGCTGATATTGGTAGCAATGAAGTATACTTCTTTGTAAGCATTTGCACCGGTTCTTTAGGTTTCAGCTTGAGTTCCTTGTATTCCTCATTGTGTGCATACTTATAGTAAATGGAATGTGGGGACACTTTCTCTACTTTGTAGCTCATAATTTCGCTCCATTTCACTACCTAACTTCAGACCCATTGCATCAGCATGTTTCTTTAAATCCATGATCTGGGATTGTTTCAGCTCATGAACTTGATATGGCTTCCCTTTCTTCCTTGCAAAGCCGATAATCTGAAGCCAATCCGATGGAACTGACACTTTGCGACCAGTCTTGGCAGTCTCTATTGCAGCATGCACGCTATAGCATGGCATTTCAGAATGTCCTTTAACCAAGTACTTGTGCTCAATTACTTTGAGGTTGGGAATCTGTTGAACAGCTGTAAGGAACATGGCGATGATCATCCGATTCTTTACCTGACCAGCACAGCCATCGGTGAAAATAACTAGATGTTGTATGGTTAAGGACATCGTCTTACAATACTGATACAAGCAAGATGCTATTTCGCAACTACCACATTCTGCAATGCATTCATGCCAAATAAAATTGTCACTATCATGTTGTCCGTGGTTGTAAATGGTGAAGTTGTAAACACAGAGCTTGCGTTTAAAAAACAATCCTTTGACATTATTAAAGGGTGCCTGTAGAACCTGCTGCAAATCTGCAGTAATGCATCTAAATGTCTCATCTTGCGTGGCATGGAGTGAATTTTCCTTCATTATAGATCTTGCTAGGTCTTTCTCTTAAAGATGTTTAGCATGTTCCTCTTTTCTTGATTCTTGGTATTCTTGCGTTGATTCATCATACTTGGATGCAAGAATGCTACATTGTACTCCATTCGAAAAACATTTGAATATACTGAAAATGACATTGCTTTCCACTTCTTCTCAGCACACATGGTCTGATACATGTTGTACATTTCTTGAGTTGTTAGTGTTGGATCAAGATACTGCCTTTTTGAATCCTTTCTTGTATAATGAAAAGGAACGCAAGGAAAGCTTTCTATATGCTGGCGAATCCTTTCCTTATTAAAAGTGGACTGTGCCTTTGAAGCTGTGGTACCTCTGTTGTCATTCTCAGGTACTCTACTTTTAGTGTTGAATTTCAATACAGCAGTTCGAATTTTTCTGTTTGATTCTCCCAAAGCAGCTACAAACACCTTCCGACACACTTGAATGCAGCCAGTCTCTGTCCCGGTAGGTAGAAAATACTTTAAAGTATTCTTTCGATGACTGTTTCCTTTGGTTGTCTTTCTCTTGTCCATTAGGTGTGTATGTTTTCCAATAAACTGTCTTTGTAGATACAAGCTCTCTGTTTCCCAGTAGGTAGCAAAAATTTGATTTCTTTGTTTGTTGTCAAGTCTGTCATTGCAATTGAAGCGGCATTTACAGCTTACTATTTTTATCTTCCTAGCTTCACATTTCTTCCCTTTTCTAGTAACATACTCTTGTCCCGAGTTTCTTTGCCTTTTTCTTATGTTATCCTTCCACTCACTTATATTTTTCTTCCTCTTGCGACCTCTACCGCTGCATGGATGTGCTTTAGATTCTGAGGGAACATCAACTACGTGGACATCAAGTTTGTTTTCATTAACTTGCTCAGTACTGCCTTCTTTATTAAATAAATTATGCTCATTACTTTTGTCATTAACACTATGAATATTGGTGTCTGATGATCTGACCTGAAGTTCTGTGTAGATTTTAGGTTGCAGTTCTGTAGTGTCATTATCTTGATCCAGATTTAGTGCCGATTCTTCTACACAGTCTTCAAAAATTGGAATACATGTACCATCCAGAACATATTCGGTGTCCTTATTGAGAATAGTAAATGAATCATACAGTTCAGTAGAGGATTTTGATTAATCATTGCTGGTAACAACAGTAACTATTTCCGTGTTCTGATTATTGCTCCCATTGACTTCTTCGTGAAGCTAATACGAGCATGAACCATTTTCCGCACTTGCTGAATAACCATTTCCATCAACATTAGAAGATTTTGCATTGGGAACTTCTTCTGTTAAGCTGCAGTTGAATGAGATGGAGTGATTTTCATGCTCATCATGATATCCACTTACTTGTTCACAGAACATAACAGCCTGTTTGCTCGACTCAGTTAAGTTTTCTCCAACAGGTACATTATAGCTTTGCTGCATTAAGTTCAGATCAAGGTACATCTCAGTGCCAGAAGTAACCAATTCACATCTTTCAAGTTGACCTCAGTCTTCAGGAGGATCATGCTCACTTGCTTTATGTTCACTGGGTTCTTGATTATTTGGATCTCCAACTTCAATGTCCAATGTGACTTGAAGTTCTGTTGGAATACATCAGCCATTCATTCTCTGAATAATTTTCAAAACCTTATTTATTTTGATACACAAGATCAACTCTTACTGACGACGTGAGTTAATTATTAAAGCATCAAAAGAAAAAGTCACAGCTATAGTTATTTAAAAAATTAAATAAATTCTTGCTAATCCACATTGTGCACATGGCATTCAGAATGGTAAACTGCACTAGCAACGTTATACTACCATTTTACAACATTATTTTTAATTTGTCTATAATTAATAAAATTATTTTAGTTGAATGCTTCCATAAACAAACCTATGCTAACTTGTAACGGTACTTTAGAATCGTGTTAAGCAAAACTTAATTACCTGTACAATTATCATTTGCTTGCATCTTTACTGGTGGTATACTGTGGTAGTTTGTTTGCTATGTAGGCCTAGACTGATTTATTTAAGAACTTCTTTATTAAAATATTTAGAAGAATATACCTGTATTAATCTTAATTAAAAATGATCATAATCATGGCAGAATTTGATTGGCTAATTTATAATTACTTTTATATTGTGTTAAAAACAACTGATTAAAAAAATAATTAAAAAATATTTTTAATTTGGACAATTTTGATTCAATGAATAAAGATCAATATGCCATTTTGATCATTGTGATCCACGTTTGGAACAGCAAGTGTTGTTGAAAATTAGAACAAAATAAAGATCTAACTACATTCTCTTCAGAGTGAGTGAATATAAACTAATTTTTAATAGTTTCTAATTTTTTTTAATATTACACAAAGAAAAGAAGCCAATAGCCTATACTCACCAAAAATAAAAAATTAATAAGTTAAACATTTATATTAACAAGGATGCAAGCCTACAATAAACTAATTATTACTAAAGTACTTTGCAGTTTTTTGTAGTGCTGCCTTGCTGTACCATTCATGATCCTCAATTGATCAATCTACAATTTATATCTCTTTTGTACACATGCATAATCAGTTTGACCTGTTTACAAAACTAAATTATTAGAAAGTAAAACTACTAAAATATCGCAACATGGTCTAACTGTCATATAGATCACTAGTGTACTGATAAATAATGGTGATTATAGGTCAATCTAACTTTGATCTATAAACAATGTTAAAAACTAACCAAACTGTAGTTAGACCAGGAAACATCTTATTATTTGACAAACTTAGAATTTTTTATTAATTTGATCTCTTCACTGTTGCATTCAGCGACATCAAATATAGTAGAATTGATATTTAACTCATTTTTGAATTTTTGTCAGTTTGACCTCTGTACATAGTTGCCCTCGATGTCGTCCGATCAAGATTGGAAGACACGTCGTTAAAGAATTTTTCGATGTGGATAAGACAGGAGGCCATCTATAATGAAAAATTTGATTGATAATGCAAATTTGAAGAAATGTTCGCAAGAAAATAAGAACAAGAGCTTCGTTATGGCTACTTCGGGAGAAGACAAAGATCCGACACGAGGGAAAGCTTCGACTGAGGACGGATGTTGCCTGTTTTGTATAAAACTGGGTCACGAAATAATTAAATGTTACACATTCCATAAATTGAAACCAGAAGAGTGATGGAATGCTATGAAAGAAAAAAACATCTTTCAGAAGTTTAAAGACCGGACATCGAGCCGTGAAATGCTTGAAAAGAAATAAGTGCGAGAACAAAGGATGTGGTAGACATCACAACACCATATTACATAATCCGGATCGTGTTGTTCCCATTTTAAGTCCTTCAGTTCATTCGGGTTCAGTTGGGTATACGTGGGTGACAGATGTAAAAGTTCTAACAAAAGTATTACTGGTAGTGTTAAAGGGACCTTCTGGTTTCATATGAACATTTGCTATGTTGGACAATGGTTCCGAAGTTACCATTTTGAAGCAGGCCATCGCCAATCTACTGGGATTGAAGGGACCAATGGAACCATTCCAGTTGAAGATGGTGAATGGAGTAGCGGCAGAGACATAACATCGAGTGCATTTACAAATACAAGGAGAATCCATGGATAGAACTTTCAAAATAGAAAATGTACGAATGTTGCGTGTCTTACCATTGCACCATCAAGCAGTCAATGTGTCAATGTTGCAGCAGAAATAGAAACATTTCCAGGATGTAAAGTTGCCATTGCTGAAGGATGCTAAACCCACCTTGTTAATCGGTCAAGACCATGGTGAACTTATTGTCGCCAGAGAGTGTGTGACAGGCCCTTGTTGCTAGTTCAAGAGGAAGATTCAATTGTGAATCAATTCAATGCGACTGGATTCAAGAATCCATGGACGATGATCTACACTAGATGATCAAGGACTCCTTTACTACAGTCATTTGGTGTAAAAATCATGGATGATCGACCACATTCAAGAGAGGACAGGAAAGCACAAGTGATATTGGAAGAAACCACGAAGCGTGTGGGACAGATTCGAGACAGGATTGCTGTGGCGTAAAGAGGATTCCACATTTCCGAGGAGTAAGGGTCAGGCTCTTTAAAGACTGTTGTGTGGAGCAAAAAATGGATCAAGATTATGCTCGACAGTATTGTGAAAAGATTGAGGACTATTTAATGAGAGGTTATGCAAAGGAATTAAGTAAAGAGGAAGCTGCAATCGAAGGACCTCGTACGTTGTATCTACCACATTTTGCTGTCTGGAACCCAAACAAGCCTGGAAAGATGTGATTTATCTGGGATGCTGCGGCTTAAGTTCAGGGTACCAGTTTTAATGATGCCGGTCTTGGCAGGACCGGATCTTCTTTCTTTACTGGTGGGAGTACTCATTAAGTTCCAACAATACCGGATTGGATTTTCTGGAGACATAAAAGAAATGTTTCATCAAGTTTGGATACGAGACAAGGATAAGACAGCGCAAAGATTCCTCTGGAGAGGAATGAATTCTTCCGGAGAGCCAAAGGTTTTTGAGATGCAGGTTATGACATTTGGCTCTACGTGTTCACCGTATTCTGCACAGTATGTAAAGAACTTGAATGCAGCAGAATTTCGTGATGAGTTTCCTAATGCTGCATCTGCCATCACGGAGCGTCATTACGTGGATGATTACCTCGACAGTTGCAAGACGGAAGTGGATGCCTTTGGCTTAATTCGGGATGTCATCAATGTGCATGATCAAGGCAGTTTTGTCATCTGTGGATGGATTTGTACATCACCCATCATCCTCGAGACCATTCCTCTGGAATTGCGTGCAAAGAATGTGACTGATGTTCCTCTTGGATCGGATCTTCAGACAGATCGGGTTCTAGGCCTTCATTGGAACACCGAGCAAGACATCTTTGTTTTCAAACTAAAGTTTCATAAGATAAAACCGGAGATTCTTGATGAAACAATGAGACAGACGAAACATCAGTGCATAAGACTCATAATGTCGGTGTATGATCCGTTGGGATTTCTGTCCCACCTTATTCAGGCAAAGATCCTTCTCCAGGATGTTTGGAGATCAGAAATCGGGTGGGACAATGAGCTCACCGACAGCATGAACATTCGATGGCACTATTGGTTGCAGCAATTAACAAGATTACCGATGTCCGAATTCCAAGATGTTATTGTGTCAAACTGTCAAAATGCAACAACATTCAGCTGCACGTTTTCTGCAATGCCAACAAAAAGGTGTTTTAAACTGCAATTTACCTTTGCTACCAGGATGACGATCATGGGGAAGTCAGTGTTGGTTTCGTTATGTCAAGAACTCATGTTGCGCCTTTGAAACCAATGACCATCCCTCGTTTGAAACTGCAGGTCACGGTTATGGGAAGCCGCTTGGCTACCACTCTTCATTGCGAATTGGATATCAAGATCAGGTCCACCACCTTTTGGACGGATTCATCAACTGTTTTGTGCTGGCTCAGGTCGAGCGCCAGACGTTTTAAAACGTTTGTAGCTAACCGTGTAGGGAAAATCGAAGAACTTGTAGACATCTCTGATTAGCGATGGATTGGCACAAAGGACAATGTCGCAGATGACACTACGAGAGATACTGTGGATGTTGATTTCTCTTCAAGTAGTTGCTGGAATTGGCCATCATTTTTGTGTCTCCCAGAAAGCGAGTGGCCAAAAGAGGATGGAATGGTTCTGATTCCCAGAAATGAGGAAGACATTCTAGAACTTAAAATCAAACCTGTAGTGTATGTTTCTTCTATTAGTTTGGATCAAGCTCTTCCAGATGTGACAAGATTTTTCTCGTGGACAAGATTGCTCCAGGCAACTGCATGGATGTTGCGATTCGTGAGGAGGTGTCGATCAGAATGCCTTGGAGATCTGAGGTTGAGTGAGATTTGGAATGCGAAAAAGATGTGGTGGAAATATTCTCAACAAGACAGTTTTCCCGACGAAATTGAATCATTGAGACAGGCGGAGCACTGCCCAAAACAAGTCGCTTTCTTCAATTGTGTCCAGCCTTGGATGCTGATGGTATAATGCGTCTCAGGGGGCGACTGGTGGATGTTGAAGTGCTGCAGGAGGATGTAAGAAGTCCACCTATTTTGGATTCAAGACATTCCTTTGTGCGACTGTTAATCGACCATTACCACTGTAGAGTGAGTCATCAGGGTCAGGAATTTGTGATGAATGAACTCCGACAGCGATACTGGATTTTGAGACTTTGTTCTGCCTTCCGAAGTGCTTGGAACCAGTGTCAGGAGTGTAAAAATTGTCGCACATTACCAAGAGTTCCTGAAATGGGTTTACTTCCTGAAGCAAGAATGTGCTTTAGACAAAGACTATTTACTTGCACCGGTGTCGACTACTTTGGCCCTATGTATGTGACCATCGGACGTCGACACGAGAAAAAATACGGTGTTTTGTTCACTTGTCTGACAACCAGGGCTGTCCATTTGGAGGTTGCTGGCGACCTCTCCACAGATTCATGCATTATGTCCATTAGAAGATTGATCGGTCGGCGAGGGTGCGCTCGCGAGATGCACTCCAATAATGGGACCAACTTCCACGGGGCCAATAATGAACTAAAGAAAGCTGTAATAGAATTAGATCAAGACTGGATAAACCAGGAATGTTTGTGCCATTCCATCCCGTGGCATTTTAGCCCTCCTTTATGCCCCTACATAGGGGGAGTTGGGAACGTCTCATGCAGTCAGTAAAAAGGTCTTTGGAATACACTTTAACAGAGCAATATCCCCGTGAAGAAATATTGCATACCTTGCTGGTGGAGACCGAAAGTACCATCAGTGGATGTCCTCTCACTCATGTGTCTCTGGACCATTGCGATGATGAAGCTTTGATACCATCTCATTTTCTGCTTGGGCCAAGTAGTACTGCTGTACCTCTAGGGAAGTTTTAATCTTTAGAGATAAACCTGAGGAAGAATTGGAGAGCGGCCCAAGCTTTGGCGGACCAGTTTTGGCAACGCTGGATCCGAGAGTATTTACCTACTCTTACCAGAAGAATAAAATGGAATAAACGGGTGGACGAACTAAGACTTGGAGATGTGGCTATCATCTTGGATGAGGGACTTCCCAGAAATCACTGAAAAAAAGGCAGGATCGTGGGCCTCCATCCGGGAAGGGACAAGGTAGTGCGAGTCGTCGATTTGAGGACTGCTCTTGGAACTTTCAGATGCCCGGTCTCTAGACTTTGCATTCTTGATGTGCAAGGAAACGATTCAAGTGGATCCACTTAAGTTCCCCACTGGGGGGGAGTATGTTGCCGTCAAGATCCTAAAGGGCGATTGTAGGCCTATTTTAAAATTCAGCTTGTGTTTGCCTGTAGGCATGCATGCGTGCACATGTGCATAACACGCACATGTGTTTTTTTAATTTATAAAAAAGGAATGTTTTAGTGCTCAGTTGGAATTTATGGCATGAAAGGAGTGGGCATTATGTCCCAAATGAGATGTCATACGAGTATTACGGTTATATTTATATGATTTCATGAAAGGCAAAAATAATTATTAATGTAATAGTTTGTTTTAAATTAATATTTCTGCGATCAGAAATAAAGTGAAAGTGATTTAATAGTGATCATTGTGAATGTGCCAAAATTCAAAACAAGATACAGTCCTCTGTTAATTTATGGACCAGATACAAAAGAAATTTAACTAAAAGGATTTTACAAGGCTAATGTCGACAGTCAAAAATTTGTTAAGCTGCTAACAAAGGCAAATTGCAAAAAGTGTGTTCCAGTCCTTTATTCGATTTGTTACGAGCATTGCACGTCTATAAGAAATTATGGCAATAACGAATCGTTAAGTAACGACAGTGTCATAGCAGTCATTTGTGGCTAAACAAATTTTATTAAAACAAGACAATGCTTCCCCAGAAGTAGTGATGCATAGAATTAGTGATATTTTGTAAGAAATATATTTGTCTGGGTAGTCACCGCCCAAAAAACTGCCTAATTAACCCATAGTCTCTGATATTAAACATTAGAATAAAAGTTAATAGGCAATAATTATAAATTATTTGGTAATAAGAGTGAAATTTATGCACTTTTAATAGGTAAAGTAGGCTTAAAAGGTTTTCCTAACATTTATCTTTATGTGTCAAATAAATGTAAAGAGATTGCAATATTGTAGTAGGCATAGGTGTTTGTGATGTATATATGTTAATAATCTCAGCCTTCTGGCATTGTAAAAGTATATTAAGTGCTGATATTTTTAGTTAGATGTCACATGACCTCACTTAGATTAGGCTAAAGATCATCTGAATTACTGAAGATCCCTCATGTAACAGTTATTTATTCTTTTCTTTGGTATAAATAAAGCAGAAATTTGCTTCATTTAAGAACAATTCTATATTCATTAGTACCTTACATGAGTTCCAACACACAAAAATAACTATCTTACGTGCGGCTCGTAGAGTGCCTGGAATCCCAGATCTTCAACACCCAGAATCCAAGCTTTTGGACGAGACCAGCACAGGTAGCTGCAATTCCTTAGGACTCCCAGTCCCACTCACAGTCAAAGTCTAGAAACTGTTCTCAAACTCTTCCACACAATCAATGAGTCTCACTCATTGATGCAAGTCGCAAAACTTTTATTTGCAATTAATTGTCACCACAAATCTGGTACACAAAGTGGTTCAAAAGAATTAACTGATTAATTAATTACCCCAAAGTCAATTAAACCCAATCTCACTGATAACGAAGGCAAAGATAGGTTTTCAATAATATTCTACTGAGAACTGGTCAAGGTCTCACCTGGCCACTTGTGACCAGGAACAATTGGAAAACATGGGCTTTTATAGGCCATGAACAATTATCTTTAACCCTGGGATAAAGACAAACAATTAAATAAGAATTCAGCTAATGAGCAAGCATAAACATTAGCATTAGCATAAACAAAACAAAAGACATTCTAGGGCTTACCTAACTGGTTCTCACCAGTTACGGCCTTGCCTTTAAATAAGAATTCAGCTAATGAGCAAGCTACTGTTCATTAGCATAAACAAAACAAAAGACATTCTAGGGCTTACCTAACTGGTTCTCACCAGTTACGGCCTTGCCTTTCTTATTCAATCTAACGCCTCGCAGTCACAACCTCACATACCTATTGAATTTTGCACAGACATGGTCTGCAAACTAGAAGAATCTTATAACATTAATAGTTTAATAACCTATTTAAGATGGGACATTTGATTAACAGTCTTATTTATGTCTGTAAGTATGTTCTGGTTGAGTGGTTTCTTGCCATAAGCTCTAATTCCTTTGATAATGTCTGTTGCAAGGAGTTCATTTCCAAACATTAGTGTTAATAGGTCAATTATTACGGTGGCTTATAGGAACACACCACCCACGAACTACCCTACTGCACAAAGAATAAATTTACCGCACACAAAATAATACTACCGCACACAGAAAATTCCTACCGCACACAGAAAATTCCTACTGCACACAGAAAATTCCTACCGCACACAGAAAATTCCTACTGCACACAAATAATGCCTACCACCCACAAAACATTCCTACCCTACACAAAACAATTCCTACTGCACACAAAAAATGCCTACCGCCCACAGAATATAGCACCACCCACAAAAATCATAGTGCAGCATAAAAAATGCCCCCACCACATACAAATTCAACGCTGCACTAAATCCTGTAGAATATTCATGGAACTAGTGCCACCTGCCAGGCATACAGATTAGCAAATATTTTAGAATAATGCCAAAGGGATTAACTCTTATCATAGCATATGCTCCCATGAACTAGACCATGTTACTAACTTCATAAAGTAATATTTTATTGCACAAGCCATGTATTGCTCAAATTGTGGAAAAAGTTTAGAGATGCATATTTTGTTGTTTTTGTGGGTTTAAGTTGAAAGATGCTGCAGCTATCGAATGTTCAAGTAGTGCAAGTTCA
>JAQIXP010001692.1:0-17391 GCA_034700285.1 Proteroiulus fuscus | reverse complement strand
TCAATTTATGTTTAGTCATTATCGATTAATTTGTACCGGTAATTAACATGGAGATTCCCATAGGAGCATGCATTTTTTAAAAGTGTAGACAGCCCTCTTAATAGAAAATTGAGGCAGATTTCGTAACAGTGGTCTGTACTGGTGAATACCTCTTTCTTGATATTGGGACAAGAATAAAAGTAGACTATCAACACTAATTTCCCCCAGTTTTTTATATGCTGTCTCTGCTGTTGTCTCTGCTTGGAATAACTAGTGTTTGGAGAAATAAAACAAATCCAAAATTAATTCTATAAGTGTCAATTAGACAACACATTACACATGATACAAATTTTAATCACCAAATAAATTTTAGTAGCTCAAAGCCACTATCACCTTCTTGCAGCAAGATTCTTGCAGCAAGAATTAGAGCGCTCCATAATGAGTAAGTCCTTTTTATAACGTCCATTTTTAACCAATTTTTCTCGAATTACCATGAGGGATTTTGACAAAAATTTGTCAAAATGTTATTACATACTAGCTGGGTACCCGGCGTTGCCCGGGTTAAGAAATACTCAGAATGCAATATTATTTACCAATGTGGCGGAAGCATTAAAGTTTGACCATGTGGTCCAATAATATCAACCAATGTGGCGAAATAAATGAAGTTTGACCACGTGGTACAAGAAATCATGCAGGCCTTCCACTGGGTGTCCCAAGCCAACACCAAGTGGAGAAGGTTTCGAGTAAAAAACTCTAAAACTGTGGAAATGCATTCCGGGCAAACAAACACACAAAACGGGGGGAGGGGGAGGGTAGCGAATTACTCCACTGGTTGTCCCATGCCAAGACCAACCAGTGGTGAAGGTATCGATTGAAAATATTAAAAAACTGTGGAAATGCATTGCGGGTAAACAGAAAAACGGGGGGAGGAGGGAATAGGGGGGAAGGAGGGGGGATCGCGAACCCCTCCACTGGGTGTCCCAAGCCATGACTGACCAAGAGTGAAGATATCGATTGAAAAGCTTAAAAAACTGTGGAAATGCATTGCGGGCAAACAGAAAAACGGAGGGGGTGGGGGAAGGTTGTTAACCCCTCTACTGGGTGTCCCACGCCAAGACCAACCAGTGGTCAAGGTTTCGAGTGAAAAGCTCGAAAACTCTGGAAATGCATTCCGGTGAAACAGACATAAACACTTAAAACACTTGGGGGGGGGGGAAGAAACAAAAAAACCGTGTGGGGGAAGGGGGAAAGGGGAGGGTTGTGAACCCCTTCACTGGGTGTCCCAAGCCAAGACCGACCAGTGGTGAATGTTTCGTGAGAAAAGCTCGAAAACTGTGGAAATGCATTCCGGTCAAACAGACAGACAGACAGACAGAATCTCCTCTTTATTTATATAGATGTTATATTAACATAAAACAATTTCCAACCGTTTCTGATTTACAGCCATTCTTGTGATGTGCCTCCCAACTCGTTTTGATATGCTGAAAATTGCTCTGATTCAATTAAGGGCCCCAGGAAGTCCAGAATTTTAAAACCAAACAATTTACATTAATAAAAATTAGCATACTTGGTCATTTTTGATGTACTTTTTAACAATAAAATTAAAAACTATCTAGGTATTTTTGCTTGACCACAACATGAGATCAAAGTAGGGCTCACACAACACAAACTTAACAAACATACTTGTTTGTGATTTAAATATTTCTGATTGAAAGCTCTGCAACTGGATTGCAATTATTTTCCCTGCTTACAGCAGTATGGAGAACTGATCAAAAAAGTTACACATTCATAGGATTATAGTGATGCATTTTATCAAATTTTAAACTAAAAAACATGCTCGATTTCAGTGCAGAATTTACCAATGTCTGCAATAATTTAAATTGCTTATTTTTTATGTAAAGTTGGACTAATATATGAAGACTATTTCACCAAACGTTGGTGGGGGTACCTCTCACCATTTAGCCAAAGGATATTATTTTGATGGCTTAATTCACATGTAGCAAATGAGCCATTTTATCACATATGATATTTGCTACTTGTGAATTAAGCTATTGATTTAATATCCATATAATTTGCCTATATAGATAGAAGAGCATCAAGTCATGTCCAAGACCAAATTCAAAAAAGTGTCATGTCCAAGACATAAACTCAAAAACACCATCATCTCTGAGCCATCCCCATCAATTTGGGCTGAACTGTTGGCCAATTCCCCTCCCCTCATCTGCCGCCACCCTCATCTTTCAAATGTTTGTATCCAAGGCTATTTTATTGAGATAAAATTTGTCTTCTATATTATTATTATATTTTCCTTGACAAAGTAGAACTACAACAAAAGGAAAAAGTAACAAATAAATATTCATTATCATTAAAGGGAAATGTATTTAATAAGATACTCATCACAGCATACTGTGCAGAATACTAAATATATGTGAATATAGAAAGAATTCTTAATGTTTGAAAAAGTTTCAGCCATCAGCTTTCAGACAAATAATTAATCGCAAAAATACATCTAAAATCAATAGAAAAAAATTAATATTTTTAATAATTCTTACTTCAAATATTTCTATCCATCAGACTACATTTTGGAATTACAGATTGATATTTAAAATGTAAGCTGATGGATAATAAACTAATAAGGGTACTCAGACAAGTGCGATAAAACGTCGTAGTTAGGGAATTTCGTAATAATTTGCGATGGTTTGAAATGTACGAAATCACGTAATAAAACCCTGTCTCCTGATTGGTTCGAACATGTACGAAAGGTTGTAGAATTGTACGCACCAAAAACGTCTCGCAGAAGTGTGTACGAACGCGTAAAAACATCGTAGTGGAAATTTCACTCAGGAATCTGCGATCGTAAAACGTCGCAATTGGTCAGATACACACAGCGCAGGCGTACTAAATTCTAGAAAATGGGCGGAGCAACATGAAGCGATGCCTTCGCACGTATCTGAGTACCCTTATTATATGTATGTTTGAGGAAAATGACAACATAACTTGTACTTACTTATATTTTTCTTTCCTTTAACTGTGAAAAAAATCCTGAATATCCAAAGCACTAACAAGTGAATGATAAAATTTGCAGGAAAACATCCATCTTTTTTAACAAACTTCCAGCTTGCACCTGGCTGAGGCATTAAGGTCTGCACAATATCTAGTACCACCTCCACACCATCCAGCTTTATGTTTTTATTGATTTGGTCCATATTCATGAACTCATCCAAAATGTGTTGCCACTTAAGCTCATTACCTTGCATATATGACATGTTGATAACCCTCTTCTAGGCATTCCTGTTTATGTAGAAGTGGATAATGTCATTGGGCTGAATGTTAACATTGACATTCTGAATGGCAGCATCTAACACTTGCATAGATTAGGCATATTAGATTGGGCATCCATCCCAGATTGTAGAACTCAATGTGGTAAGCTTAGGTTATTGTCCAAAACTTGCAGATATAGCCATATTTGTCCAGTGGTAGCACATAGTTTTCTTGAGGCTTAAATGCTACTGATGCAGGAGCATATACTAACTGAACTAGCGATAGTGATAGGCATGATGATAATAAACATAGTGATGGCAAGCCAGTGCCAGTGGCATTGCTTGGATTTGCTGCTGCTATGAAGTATCCAGGATTTTTAGTAACTTGTCTATCCTTGCCAAATCTGAGCTGCTGACTATCCTCTGCATTGTAGCAGCCTGGTTGTCATGATTTGGCTAGCTCTGGTAGTATGGTGACTGGGGTAAGATGCTTTCCAATGACAAGTCATTGAAGGTTGTTGACTTCCATCTGCATAGTAGCAGCCTGTTTGTCACAGTATACTTTAACCAGGTTATCAGGTCATGGTGGATGCAGTGTAGCTTCATTGATGGCCAGAATTGTTTGCATGATGTCCCTGTTGACAATGTCTTAAGATAGTGATGGTGACATGGTGTGGGGTGGCATGATGCACAGATTTGGACTGCATAGGATGACATTGTGAAGTTACAGCATACTGCTCTCAGTTTGGGTGCAGCCTAACTGTTTGCTTGGATAGTGGTAGTGTCAGAAACATTGCAGCATCCATCATGACCCAGCAAAGAGATTTGCAATGCAGCTTATCTTTTTTGTCTTTTTTTTAGTGCAGCTTGACATTGCTGCTCAATTGCAGAATCATGGCAAACTGGTCTAACCACATTCTGTCTTGACTGTCATCCATTATAAATGGCACATTCAGGTGGGCTTTCATGGCCTTAAGATATTTCTGGCATAAGATTTAATATAATTTTATAACATAGTGACATCATACTATGACATAGTAACATTCCATACTATGTCACTTCACCATAGCCAATGAAAATACAATCTGCACTTTATCAAGCTATTAGTAAAACTTTTTAATTTTACTTTGGCTTAATTGCTATGGCTATAGTTGCCAGCACCAAGACTACAACAACACAGGATCAAATCTGCAGTGCTACAGGATCTACAACAAAACATAAGCATTGCCACCAACCGACAAACTATTACTGCCATCAATCAACCATTCAGTAGCAGCAAGCAAAAACAGCAGCACCACCACCACCACCACCATAACCACAAAAACAATTACTTAATTCTTTCCAGCTTGCCCTACCTCCCATAATAAACACCCATGACCATATGTTGCATATATGGTCAGGTAACCACACAATTTTAAGCAATGCCATTAAAACTTTTTGCAATGATATCAAATTCAATATCACAATGCCTATAACATTGTGTGCCATGAGGGTCATGTGACCACAAGCTGCATTGGGCTGAATTGGTGATCTAGACTACCAAGATCTCCCATGGATTTTAAGCCAATGTTTTGTTCTGGCTGCATGAAGACAAGAGTAGACATCAATATTTATCATTTTCCACTTATTTCCAACTTCTTTGATCTCCATCAAAAGTTAGCAATGACTCGCCCCAATAGTTTTTCTTGACTCAAACACTGGTATGAACTTATCACTCATACATTTGCAGATCTGGAATTGACATCAAATTATTTTTTGAAAATTGAGGACAAATTGATTGCAAACTTGAATAAATGCACTTTCAGTCATATTTATACAGTACTTACATTTTCTTTATTGCAGAGTTCACATATAGTGGCCTGAATATCTTAGGATAAAAGTGCTTGTGTGTATGCTGGGTCATTCCACGCCAAAACGCCCAATGCGTCCCACGCTACCATCACAGAATCAGCTAATTTTTTGTGGGAATGTACTTACATATGTTGTAAGAAAGGGTGTAAATTTTTAGTGCGGTAGTCCAAACCGTTCCCGAGTTATGAGCTTTCGCGTGAATTCTGTCCCAGCACTTTCCGCAAGCCAAAAACTGCATCGGTAATATTTTCCATCTTTAGACCGTAATATCTCGAAAACTATTTGCTCTATAACCTCGAAAGTTTCAGTCCTAAGGTAATTTAGTTGTGTAGTTGGGTATCAAATATTTTTCCATGTGAAGGACTCAGACATCTGCAGCTCTGGTCTATCATTCCAGTGCTACAGATGATGAGATCTACAAATTTGTAGTAGTCTAAGATTAATTTTGTGCAATTTAAAGCAGTACAAAGTTGGCACCATGAAACGGAGTACCTAAAACGGACCATTTTTCAGCATCAATTTTGGCAATGTCTGAAGTTTTTTTCGTTCTTTTTTTGCCCAAAGTGACTCCTATATGTCATCATTATGCAGTAAAAAATTTGAGATGGGATGACTTCCCATTTTGCTACAATGGTACCTTGAAGTTAGTGCCTTTACCTATAGGGTCATTTCCTGCCGATTTAACAATTTTTTTTAATTTTCCCGCCAGAACACTAGGGATTTTACCAAAATCTGTCAGGGCATTAGTAGATATGTTGTAGGAAAGAATATAAAATATTATCACTCAATTTCAAACCGTTCACGAGTTACAACCATTTGTGTGAGGTGCCTCCGTACTATATTTTCATGTGTCGTAAGGGGCTCCAATTCAAATTATGTTTCCAGGAACTACATAATTTCTAAAAAAAATAACTACATAAATAAAAATTTGCATACCTGGTCACTTTATCGTGAAATTTACAAAACTGAAATAAAAAACTGTTTAGCGCTTTTTGTTTGGCCGTAAAATGCTGCCAAAGTAGATGTCACAAAACACCTGAGTTAACAAACTGACCGGTTTATTCTTTAATATTTTTGGCATAAGCTCTGCAACGTGGTGGCAATAATTTTTCTTGCTTACAGCATCATGAAATGATTTATTTCAAAAAATGTATACAGTTATAGGATCAATGCTGTGTTTTATAATACTTAAAACATTCCTCCGAGGACAAAAGCATGAAAAATGCTCAACTTCAGTGTCGATTTTATAAATCTCGACAATTGTTTAAATCGCTCATATTTTCTATAAAGTTAACATATGGGTCATTCCATGCCAAAACGTACAATGGTCCTCACCTGACCACGAGGGATTTTGACCAAAATTTACCAGAATGTTAGCAGATATGTGGAGTGAACGAATGTAAAATATTATCCCTTAATTTCCAACCGTTCGTGAGTTACAGCCATTCTTGTGAGATGCCTCCCGACTCATTTTGATGTGCCGAAAGAGGCTCCGATTCAAATGACGTTTTTAAAAAGTCCGTAATTTGTGAACCAAACACTCTACATTAATAAAAATGTGTACTCTTGATCATTCATTCGTGAACTTTACAAAAATAAAATAAAAAAATGTCTAGCTTTTTTCAGTTGTCCATAAAGTGAGGTCAAAGTAGGGCTGACAGAACACGAAGTTAACAAACTGCCCTGTTTTTGATTTAATATTTCCCATTATAAGTTCTGTAATTTAATGACAATTATTTTACGTGTTTACAGCATCATGAAGAACTTATGAAAAAAAATATGCAGTTATTTGATCAACTTTGTGCATTTTATGGCACTTCAAACATGCCTCCATAGAAAAAAGCGTGAAAAAAGGCTCAACTTCAGTGTCGATTTTATCGATGTCTCCAATAATTTAAATTGCTCATATTTTGCTAAATGTTAGTCTTATATATGAAGACTATTCCACCAAAAGTTGGTGGTGGTGTCTCTCATCGTTTAGCCAGGGGAGAATTTTTAATTTGTAAAATTTCCCATAGGCTTTGAATGGGGCACTTCCTATGGCGCCAAAAGCTTGGCAGTGAAGCGAGTGAGGATTTTGGCGCCATAAAAGAGCCCCATTCAAAGCCTATGGACTCAGGAACGGTTTGGACTACAGCTCTAAAACTTTACACCCTTTCTTACAACATATTTGGATACATTCCCACAAAAAATTAGCTGATTCTGTGATGGTAGCGTGGGAAAATATTTATAAATTGGGCGTTTTGGCATGGAATGACCCTGCTATTACTTCTATAAACATGAAGGAATATTGGAGAAATTGAATTACTTCATAACTTACAAGGACATTATAGAATAGTTGTTGATTATTCCAGCAATTTTTACAAGACCATTGTCCAGCACATGATCAGCTTAAATTCCAATTAATAATTGTAAGGAATATTAAATACTTCTTTGCAATCATTAGATGACTTTTTTAATAGTCAAAGGGGATTTTATGGTCAATATGCCTTAATTTATCAGGATTAATCATGTGATAAGTAGATAAGCTTAAACTGTCTCAAAGATTAACTTATTCTAATATTTATAGGGGAATGAATAATTAGCATAGTTAGCCTCAAGGAAAAATTGCAGTGTGAGACAGTACAAATTGTCCCAATGCAATGGTCTTAAAATTAACAATCTAATAAAGATTGTATTGACCATTGAAGGCAGTGTCAAATTGTCCCATTTAGGCCCATGGTGATTGAATACTGTTATAAGTAAAAATTATAATACAAAGGAAAACCAAGATTAGAAATTTCCTCTCTATATAATAAAAGCACTAACAATTCTAAAAACAAAATTACATGGGACTGTCAACCCCAAATCTTATGCCCCATCCAATTGATATACTAAATATATACTTTTCATTCATGTAGTCATCATAAAAATTAACATGGAAGGCATAGGCTTAATATATATAGTTGGTGGGGCTATAGCATTAATTACGAAATCAGAAAAATTCCCATATATATATATATATATTAGCTTGTGATCAATTTCCAATCAAATAGTTTTAATTTTCTATTATAATGTACATCCCCATTGAAACTAGTGACCCATAGAACTTCTTGTAACATTTATCATAATCTATCCGGATGACATTTAAACTAGTCTACCAGCAGATGTATGCTAGAAAGGCACATGTGAAAGTGCCAGAGGAGTTATCTTCCATTATTATTATGCTGCTATTTGACTTTGACAATCATCAATGCATATCATTTTTGCATGCCTGTTCGTAAAAGGTAACTACATGTGATAACAAATAACATTGTTCATGAAGATGACAACATTTAGGAAATTTTATCATATGTTCATATTTTTATAAAATATATAGGCTAACATTAAAACTAATAATAATTGGTATTATTTTTTTACAAAATATTATACAAATATTATAATCTATATCATCTTTCCAAAACTTTTTTCAAATAAAAATTTTATTACATAAATTCACCAAGCATATCTTTTAATATAATCAATTTGAAATTATGTACATTTTCAAATTCAAATTATCACTCAATCGTTTGCCTTTCTAGAGTAGATCTGCTGGTATAGGCTAGTTGAAATGTCATCCAGATAGATTACGATAAATGTTACAAGAAGTTCTATGGGCCGCTAGTTATAAACTAAAATTTGCAATGTGAAATTCATACTTACCTATAGCAGTTTTGTGAATTCCTAAAGTTTTATATTTTATTTTACGGTATGGTATACAAGGCTACTGATTTCTGAGTCGATTCTGATTTAATCTGAACATTTTGTATGTGATTGGTTAAAAAAGTATGCACAACAGTATAAATGCCATCTAATTTTAAAGTCAAAGATTTCTTAAGCAATAATTTTTTTAACATGGCTAAAGTTGTAATTTTATATAGCAGTTAATAGCATAGCAACAGCCTGATAAGAGCATTCTCAAAGATAAGGATGTTGTTTGCTAATTGGCATTAACTTTTCAGATACCACAAACCATAACATAATTGAATCATTTTGAGTTAGTTTTCCTGAATGCAAGGCTTATTGTTTATAATTATAATTCGCCTTCTCCGTACCCTCCGGGTAGGACTAGTTATAAGCGGAGTGTTTCGTAACACTGTGCTCTGACACTCTATTTCCAAGAAAAAAGTTAATTAATAAACAAAAGAATTGCGAAACCTATGTAGTCACTACTCCAAGGGCCAATGGCATAGGGCCACGAGTGACTATCTTCATTAGTTTTCGTGTCTCTCGCGCCCTGACGCTTCTTCGCTTCTTCGCTTCTTCACCTTCTTGCTGTTTTCGGTGAGTATTTTGTGTGTTGTTTTGTTTGAAATTTTTGGATAAATTTATCCTTTTGGATTCGGGGACTTACCTTGCGTTGTTTTTTTACGCAGAAATGCAAAATTCAACCGGCGTTGCCCTTGTGCCGCCCGTGCAAGACGTGTCGGCGTCCATTGGGACTGCACCCGGGGGCGAAAATCGTGTGGAGCCCGTAATCTCTGTCGCCCAATTCAATGCGATGATCGCATCCATCCAGGATTTGGCCGATGCCTCGCGGAATCCGCTGAATAGACGTTGGCATTCTTCTCGACGTTCACGTTCGCGAGATTAGCGTTCGGATGAACGGTATACGCCCTCGAACTCTCGTTCTCCATCTCCCGCTTTATCGCGGTCGAGTTCACTTTCCAGACGGGTGGACCCGCTCTCGGCCGATTACGCGCTGGGATTGGTGAAATCCCTGATCCCGCCTGCGCCCCAGATTGGCGCTATCGTTAATCCGCCTCCTGCCCCTGCTGTGGTGGGCGTTGATGCCTTCGCGGACATGTTCAGGGTGCGGATGCCTTACCGGAGTACGGCCCGGAATTACCTGAAGATGTTTTGCGCCCTACGCTCCGGACTGTTGCTACACCGTTGCCTGCTGTCCAGTTCACGGCCCTGGCAGAGAAATATGGGGTTGTCCCCCTCAACGCTAAAACGTTGGCAGTGCCGATTTTGAATGAAGAAATCAGGCATGGGCTGCTTTCTGGCGGCCAAACGAAGGACAAGGCTTTCCAGCATCAGCAATGCCTATTATCCATCGCCATGGTCACTCAATCGAGGGTGATGGCTGCTTTGGTCGCGTTACCACAACCTCCGGAATTTGCTCCTGCTCTTTTGGACATGATTGCCAGTTCCCTGGCATGTGCTACCCTTTTTCGTCAGTTGTCTGACGAGCGACGTTTGGCGATTAAGGCTTTGTTAACGCCACAACTTGCATCTGTTTGTGATGCTTCGCACCCAAAGTCAGTGTACTTGTTTGGCGGCGATTTGTGAGGCGCCATCACGGCCGCCAAAGGGATGCCCGTCCTCATTCCAAAGCCTGGTGGTGACTCGTCGTAACCGGTACGATGGTCCAAAAAACGGCCCAGGGGGCCCATCCTCGAACCGAGGGGGGGCCCCGCTCGTGCCATTGGAACAATGGCAACAACAACAACAACAACAACAACTACCGTCGATCGGATCGCGGGGGTTGCCAGTCGCGGCCGCCCTTCCAGCAGCCGCCGTCGACGTCGACGTTGCCGGGCCAGAAATAGCCTTGCCTGTGGTGAGTTTTGCTGGGCATTTGCTCTTATTTTATGATGCTTGGGTTGCCCTGGGTGCCCCCGTGCATGTCCTGGATTTTGTTTTGGGTCTCCGGATCCTCCTTAAGGCACCGCCTATACAGCGGCGTCCTGAGCGCAGCGCTCGTTGTTCAGCTGCTGCTGCCAAGCTCATTACTTTGGAAGTTGGGTCTCTGCTTGCCCGTCGGGCTATTGCTGTGGTTGCCCCGTCTTCGGACCAATTTGTGTCCACAATTTTTTCCGTGCCAAAGCCGGATGGGTCAATTCGGTTGATTCTGAACCTCTCCGATTTCAACAAGTTTGTCGATGCCTTTCTGTTTTAAATTAGAGGACAGGCGGACTGTCTGCTCTTTACTTCAGAAGGGGGAGTTTCTGGCGAAACTTGACCTGGCGGACGCGTACCATGCCATTGCGGTTTACCCGGAACACCAATGCTTCTTGTGTTTTGACTGGGGGGGCTTACGTTACCAATTCCTGGTGGTTCCTTTTGGGCTTTCGTGTGCACCTATCGTGTTCACAAAAATCCTCAGGCCTGTTTTAGCACACCTTCGGGGTCGTGGTTTTCCCTCAGTCATCTACTTTGATGACATTCTCTTGATTGGCGCCTCTGTAGGACTGTGCAAGAAAAATATTGCCACTACCATTGCCTTGCTTGAGTCCCTGGGGTTCACCATTAAATATTCTAAATCTGTTTTGGTCCCGACTTGCTCCCTGGAATACCTAGGTTTTGTTTAATACCTTGGACATGACGGTGTCCCTCCCCCCTCAAAAGGTTGGTTCCTTAGAATCTAAGGTTAGGGGGTTGTTGGCTGCTGACTTGCCCTCTGTGCGTTGTTTGTTTCAGGTCATTGGTGCCCTAACGGCCGCCACGCCTGTGTTTACCTACGGATGCATCCATACTCGGTGCCTTGAGTGGGACCGCATTTGCGCTTTGGCTTCACTGGGGGACTCTTACGACGCCACTTGTGTCCTTTCCCAGGCCTCACGGGACGATTTGGATTGGTGGCTTTCCCACCTGAGCTTGTCCAGTGCGAAATTACGTAAAGATGCATTTGACTTGGTCATCGTGACCGACGCTTGCCTTGTTGGGTGGGGGGCAGTCTGGGGCGAACGACGCGCAAATGGGCATTGGACGTTAGAAACCCAGCCCTTGCACATCAACGAACTAGAACTTCTGGCTTGTTTGCGTGCGTTGCACCTTTGGTGCACTGACATGCATTCTTGTTCCATCCTTGTCCACATGGACAATACGACCGCCCTGTCCCACATGTACAAAATGGGGGGTTTCCATTCGGCGCACCTTTTGGCACTAGCGAAAGTCGTCTGGGCTTTCTGTGAGGACAATGACATTTGGTTGCATGCTTCATTCATTGCTGGCAAGGAAAATACGGCCGCAGATTTTGTTTCGCGCAGGGAGCGCGACGATACCGACTGGGGCTTAAACCCGGCTGTGTTTGCCGAAATTTGCCTGAAATTTGGGGTACCTGTAGTTGATCTTTTTGCTTCCCCTGATACAAAGAAATGTGCGCGTTTTTGTTCCTGGGGTCCGTCCATTGGGGCAGCTGAGGTGGATGCATTCACCATTCCATGGGGGCTGACTGCTACACCTTCCCCCTTTTAGTTTGGTTGCAAGGGTCTTGCGGAAGTTGGTCGCTGACCGTGCAGAGGCAATTGTTGTTGTTCCAAACTGGCCGGCCCAGGCGTGGTTCCCACGTTTTCGTTCGCTTTGCCGAGAACCCCCGTTGGCATTTGGCCCCTCGCCCGACTTACTATTCTCGCCTTTTCATTACAGGAAGCACCCTCTGGCGGCCATGCTGCGCCTGTTAGTCGCACGGATATCCATCCAGTAGACCCGTGCGTCGCTAGATCTGCTGCCGTCCAACGCATGTTGTCTGACGCCCTCGCACCTACCACAGAGAAGCAGTACCTGTCGATCTTGCGCCAGTGGCCTATGTTTGTTGACCGTCGCGTGCTCACTAAGGATGACGACCTCTTGAACACCATCCTCAATTTCCTGGAGGCTTGACATGCTGCCGGTAAGGGATACTCTTCCCTCAACACCACTCGCTCAGCGCTGTTGCATTACCTGCCGTCCGTGGGTGGCTAGAGGGTTGGGTCTCACCCCTTGGTTGTGCACTTGTTGTGGGCCGCTTGCAGGCACATGCCCTCATGGCCTAAGTACAACTACATCTGGGACGTGGAGCTTGTCCTGGACCTGCTGGACGCCTGGGGTCCCAACTCGGAGTTGTCTCTTCGCAAGTTGTCTGGAAAGCTGGCTGCTCTCTTAATGATCCTGGGTGCGCAGCGGGTCCAGCCTTGCTGAAAACTTCCCATCCGGGGGCGGCACAGCCTCTCCTGCAGCTGCCCGCTTACCCGCATAATGTTAATTTGTGCGTTGTTGACGTTTTCAAACATTATTTGACCGTTACAGAGTTGCTACGTGTTGATTAAGGACTCTTTATCGCTACCTTGCCACCTCATCGTCAGGTGTCCTCGCAGACACTCACCCGCTTGCTCAAGGCTCTACTTTACGCTGCCGTTGTGGATTCGCGGATTTTCTCCGCGCAGTTTTCGGGCAGCATCCACTTCCAAGGCGGTTTCGCTTGGTGTGGCTACTGCGGAGGTTTTTCGGACGGCCGGTTGGGTCCGGACGTCCTCTGTCTTTCATCGGTTCTACGACAAACCGATTGCCCCCAAGCACGCCTACATAAATGCCTTATATGGCTCCCTTTCTGACGCCTGAAATTTGAATTTCTTAAGTTTTTTATGGTTGTGGGCTGACTACCTTTTTGGGTGTCTTTCAATCTCTGTATTGTTGTACCGAGTTATTAAACTGACGTTGTATTTTTGCAAAAACCTGCCTGTATACTTTGGAGTCTTCTAACTAGTCCTACCCGGAGGGTACGGAGAAGGCGAATTATAATTTAAGATTAAATTCGAGCCTTACCTGTAAGGCGAAGGATAACCCTAATTATAAGAAGCCTTCATAGTACCCGAAGGCTAGGACTTCCCACCCTCTGCTCCCTGGTCTCCGTACTTGCAGGCTTTGTTTTTGCTGTACTTTAGACTTAATGAAGATAGTCACTCGTGGCCCTATGCCATTGGCCCTTGGAGTAGTGACTACATAGGTTTTGCAATTCTTTTGTTTATTAATTAACTTTTTCCTTGGAAATAGTGTCAGAGCACAGTGTTACGAAACACTGCTTCTAACTAGTCCTAGCCTTCGGGTACTACGAAGGCTTCTTATAATTAGGATTATCCTTCGCCTTTCAGGTAAGGCTCGAATTTAATCTTGAATTATTGTCAAAATCAGGAAATTATACAGAAGCAATTCATTGCACTATATGTTATCAACAAATTAATTTATAGAAATGTCAATATTCCTTTTATGAGAACTTTCAATACCTTGATAAATAACTAAAACAATCAGATCACAGAAAGAAAAAAATTGATTTCCCCATTCAATATTCTCCAAAGCATGCTTATAATTATTAACTTCTTAAATAAAATTGAATTTGATGTCAATATTTCTAATAAAGACTTTTCCGAAGTAATTAAGTATCACTTCGAGTGAAAGACCTTGATGACTAGGTAATTCCAATATGCAAACAATATAGATAAAATGTATATTAGCATAGCACCATTAAAGCAGTCTGTAGTAGAAAGTTTTTAAAAATCATAAAAATGAAGATCTGGCCTGTAATTATCAAACACGGAAGGATTACCAACCAGAATTACACTAGTCACTTCAGGGAGCTGAATGTGTAAGTATATCACCAAAAATTATTTGAAAGACATTAAAACTTCATTAACTTCATTAAAAATGTATTCATCAAGTACAAGCAATCTGATCATAAAAAAATCAGCCGAAATTTTCAGGTTTCAATTTATTTAATACTATTTACTTCACATTAATTGAAATTACATAATTTTCAGTCATCAATCTATTAAGAACAACAGGAAATCTTGTAAGGATTTACAAGTTTTTAAAATTATTTATGCAAAAGCCAAGAAAAAAGTGACAAATTTTATAATTTTTATTCTGGTATTTGCAAGTTATTTTGTTCATTTTTTATCTAGATCTGCTGTTACAGATCAAGGGAAAAATGCAATGCAATAAAAGTGTCATTATTCTACTTATGACTTTTAATATGTAGGCCTAGACAAGATCAAAAACTTCTTCCCTTGCATAGCATTAATTCTCTAACAGTTTTGGAAGTACCAAGTCTAAATCGATAGTAGTCTAGGTGCCTATCCTAGGTTAGCCTAAGCATCCATTTAGGCCAAGATTGAGTCACTCAAATGGTACCATGATCTTTAAATGATATACTGTACTCTATATCATCAAGTGAAATTACTTTCTACAGTTTACACTCTGCTTATGTAAACACCAAGCCCTAGTAAATTGGCATCACTCATCCCAGTTTGGAAATATATTTACCGGGGTATACAAGTTCCGAAATATGCTAAGAAGTTATTTTTTCATGTAGGAATTAAGATCAAAATGATGCCATAAATGAAAGTAATAATGATGATAACTGGGATAGAGAGCAAAAAAGTTTAGGAACCTAAATTATCTTCACACTTTATGTCCCTGATAGCAATTTCTAAAATTATTTAAATAAAAATTATATCCTTACCTTTATTAATGACTAGTCAGCAACCATGAATTCCATTTTGTAGTTTCAATGTAAATCCAAAAAGAAAATCTAAAAGAAAAATATTTTAATAATTATTGCAAAGCTACAAACAATGGTGAAGCAATCCACAAGACATCAACTGCATTAAAACAGAAGACCCATTTTAAAATATCTTATAGAATTCTAAAGAAGATCAAACATATGCACGTAAATACCATATCTTTTTAACCTATTGCCAGTTCCCTGGAAGAATTTGTAAGAAGTTGGGGGACATGCCATTTGCCGATTGAAATTTCTAATGTTCTTAATGGGACAGCCTCATATTGAAACAAGTTAATGTTACAATTAAAAATAAGTACATTTTGAAGATGACATTAAATTAATATGGAAAATGTAACAATAATTACCATACTTGAGAAATCCAGAAATGTTGTTTTTATTCATGTTAACAATAATCCACCTTTAATAGGTAAATTAAAAAAGAAACAGATTTGCATATTGACAAATAAATCTCCCAAAAATATAACAGTTCAATATCAAGGCACATGTACAGTATACACTGAGCCCTTTTCCAGAGCCTGGGGCTGTGTGGAACTCTTTTGATCTTGACCATCAATTATAGTAGATTGAGATTTTGGCAATCCAAGCAGCATGTTCTGTTTGGAGGACATCTACAAATTTGTAGCTGCTGTTTTCACCTAACTCAATACATCAGCGGATTTGTTTGTTCAGCAACAAATTTAGCACAGTCAGCAGATTCCTTTGCTCAGCACCAAGGTTAGCACTGTGCTAGCCATTTGCTAGAATGCTTATGGTCTGAAAAGAATGCTAGTGTTTATTGCCTGCTTGTTTAGCTAATTACCAAAACATATGGCAGAAATAACATTCAATTCAATTCAACTTAGTACCCTACGATCAGCATATAATGATACCACTTGGTAGGGGGGTTATCCAACGTTTAGGAGGATACTCCAACATCATAAAGTGGTGACTTAAACATCATCGTTAAATTAAATTTCTAACAATTTTTGACTATCCTTAGGAAAATTCCATTGTCTGAAAAAGGACCAATAAAATGCATCCGTTTTAGCACATTTTCCTTCAGAGGAAATGTATCTGAACATGCAGCTAATATGACCGCAGACAAATTTTATGGGGTTCATATCTAGCAAAAGTGTTAGCAAAGACTCAGCACTGAAAAGTGTGCTAGTGTTTTTCACCTATTTTGCTGGTAGCACAACTGCAAGCAGCATTCAAGCAGTGACAAAATGAACACTTTTGCTAACTATTGTGCTTGAATAATTGCTAACACACTGCTGAACAAAACAGCGGATTCTTTTGCTCAGCACCAAAGTTAGCACTGTGCTAGCCATCTGCTAGAATGCTTATGGTCTAAAGTGAATTCTAGTGCTTATAACATTATCCTAGTGCTTAGTCTGCTTGTTCAGCTAATCACCAAATCAAAACCAGCATAAAAAACATGTAGTAGAAATGACAGCAGACAACTTTTTTTGGTTCCCATCTAGCAAAATGTTAGCAAAAGACTAAGCACCAAAAAATGGCACTAGATTTTTCTAACTATTTTGCTAGAAGCACAATTGCAAGCAGCATTCAAGCTGTGAGAAAAGGAACACTTTGTGAGGCTCGAGTACGGGAGCGCTCAGTTCAGCTCACAAATTTTCACCAACTCACGTGCTGAGGTAGAGTGCCCGGATCCCGGATCCTCAATACCCGGTACCCAGACGTTTGGACGGGACCAGCACAGGTAGCCGCAATTCACATTCTTCCTTAGTAGGGCTCCCAGTCCTATTCCTTTAGCTGGAAACTGTTCAAGTCATACACACGTCTGCAAATTCATGAGTCTCACTCTTTTCTTTCAGTACCAAAACGTTTATTAAACTGGTTTCCTTGTTTCATGAAGTTACACAAAGTTCCCACGTATTCATACCCAAAAGATCACTAAAGCCTGACTAAAAGCTAACTGAATTACAATAGCTAACTGAACCCAGTCCAACTGGTAACGAAAGCTGTAACAGTAGTCTCCCAATTCAAGTCCCCAAT
>JAQIXP010001691.1:0-17392 GCA_034700285.1 Proteroiulus fuscus | reverse complement strand
ATTTCGGCAATCCCTCGCTTCGCTCGTGATGGCCTCGATAATGTACCTCGCGTTATTTCCACGTATTTGCCGGGTTATCTGAAAATGGGGGCATTAAATATACATAACACTTAGAAAGTTCTGACACATTTCAATAATTCAGGAAATTGCAACATTATGATGAAATGTTATATCCAGTAGTATAGTAGAAGTCATTTCAAATTCACTTTTGCATCTTATGATTTACTTTTCATAAAATTGTCAAATTGACTATTCAATTCACAAATTCGCTACACTTTAGGCTAAAAAATTATAATTTCAAGGTTGATAAAATGTAACATCAATTGTGAGAATAGTACAGGCTGGCAAGCAAAAATTTAAAAAAAAATAAGGGGAATTATGGGAAAACAAAAAAAATATGGGAAAATTACGGGGAAAAAAGAAAAAATATAGGAAAATTATGGGAATTTTTGCAAACAAAAGTAATGACTAAACAAGTAGGCCTACATACAACACAATTTATACATTTTCTTTAAAGCTTTCTTTTCTTTGTGGAATCTCCTATAACAAGGATATCTATCAGCTTTCTCTTATGCACTTAGAATTTTTAGTAAGTTGTCCCTCAACAAATGAGTCATTCCCTCACCATACTAATTTTGAAGAGGTAATTACAAAAGCAGTCAATCACTGGACTGTCGAAGTCATTACAAGCACCTGTTCAACTAGTAGCAGATAGTAAAATACATTTTACAATAAAGTTTGTATCCTAGAATAAAGATGTAAGAGGCACACCTCACCAATGGCTTAACTCTTATTCATTGGGAAACTTTAAATAAAAGATTTTGAAAACAAAAGTCTTAAAGCATATGCATACAGATGCCTAACCTTCTAAAAGAATCTCTTAACCAAAGCATATACAAGCATTGATAGAGTATCCTGCAGGTTGTTACTGTCCAATTTCACATTTTCTCATAAAATATCATTCCAACATATTTTCAAAAGGATGTCGTGATGTATTACAATTGTTATTTTTTTCTCCTGTAGATCTGCTATTAGGTTACTCATGTGAACAGTGAAAGGGAGCGAGATATGAAATTGGAGTGCAGTGAATCAACGTGACGTTTGTTTGATGATACTTATTTCAGCATGGAAAAGCATTGCAACATTACGTTTGTATTCCTAAAAGAATCACTTGTGCATTCTGTCGATGCGCACACACGCACATATGAGTATAAAACAATTTCAACAAAATCTGTTTGAAAGCATGTAATAATGGTCACAGAGTAAAAATAAAATATTGTAATTTGCGCATTAGAATTCCATGTGCACTTACTGATCGAAAGTTACTGGGGAAAAAACTTCCAATAAGTATTATGTCACTTTCCTTAAGTTACAGAAGCAGGTAAAGGCATAATAACTGTGCATTAAAACTAATATAGATATGATAAGTTATGTCTTAGACATAAATTATCACACTATAACCACGTCCTTACACTTTTGAACAATTTATGTAACAAAGTATTGCAAAGTTGTGATGTAAAAAATTAAACATAATTTGAAGGTGCATATTTATACAGAAATTGAATATTCTGCAAAATTTCTGAAAACATTGTACTTCGCAGAAAGGAGTTTCCGCAGAAACAAGATCCACTTCTGCATAACTCTTGATAAGATATACATGTATTTCTGCAGAACTATTGAGCTCATAAATTTGCTGTAAACATTGTTTTGCAGAAATGTAACCAACTAAAGGAGAAACAATTAAGATCCACTTCTGCATAAAATGACGAAGATACACTTCTGCAGAACAATTATGCTTACGAATTTCTGTAAACCCTTTTTCTTGCTATGCAGAAATGTAACCTGAATGTTTCCATAGAGACATGATCTGCTTCTGCAGAAATCACAAAATATTAATAACAGATTTTCTACACAAACTGTTTTCTGCAAAAAAATTCTACAGAAACCAAGTACATTACTATACTTCCAAGGTTCATTAGTAGCAATGTTTACGCCAGTAAAAGTAATTTTATCCCCATTGCTCTTTGTGGTTGATTTTTATTAAAAAAAATTCAAAGTAGCACCACCTGCTGGTAATATCTGATAAACAGATGTGATGTCATAAATAATTAACATATCTAATGTATGCAAAAATTAAAAATTTAACATTTCAGAGCAATTGTTCAATTTATTTCAATTAAACTAATTGCTTTGTTTAATTTGATGTTCACCTTATAAAAAAATACCAAAATTCATTCTCATGAAAATTTTGAAAAAAGGTTGCCAATTTCGGACAGAAAAACAATTTCTTCCTTCAGTATTTTGTTGCTTATATTGATGGCTTCCAAATGGTAAAATTAATGAACCCTTCGCTATCATACTTCACAGACACACACACTAAGAGTATTATCATGAAACCTTACCGATAACCCATAAATAAATTTCCAAAACTGCTAGCAGGCATTATAGAAAAAAATAAATAATATGAGAAATAGATGGCATACACTGCAACCCCATGCATTATGAAACAGGTTTCATGTCATGATACCGAATAACCTTTGAATACATCAAAGTATTGGGCTCATCATATAATCATTTGGAACCATATGTGACTAAAAATAAAGTGCCCTTACCCATGGCTTCCTACATCCATCATTCACCACAGATGATGGGAAAAATGCATGGACATAAACATGTGGGATTGTCCAAATTACCATCATAAATAACCCATTTAACACCAAAAACATCAATAATTCACACATGCCTGCATATTAATTTTCACTTCTGAGTATGTTTTTCTTTTTCATGCCAAAATTTCGTATTTTGATTATAAATTAATCGCAGTTAGGAAATGAAATTTCTGTTGAGAGCAACAGCTGCTAATATCTGCACAATTGGTTTATATCATAGCTAAACAGTCAAAATTTACAAATTATTACAAAAAACTACAAATTATAGAACAGTATTACTCTAGAAAGCCAATGAGTGCAGGGTTCACATCTAATGAATTCTGGAAGTTCCCAACCAATACCAAATTTTTCCTATAAATTTCCTGGCCTATTTTGTGATAAAACCCACTGAAAATGAAATATTACAATCCCGGAAAACCGATATCGACTATTTGCAAAAAAATGAAAGTGCAAAATGCATAATTTATAAAGAAGTTTTTATTTACTTGTGAAATCATTTTGTCAGTGGAAATCAATGAAGAAGTAAGAATACATGCAGAGTTCATGCTGAAATTTATAAGTGACCAGACTAAACATTTTCTCTGACAATTTCATGCAAATGCAATGTTCCTACTCACATCAATGAAGGAGTATAGAAACATACAAATTAAAGGGACAGTCCCACCTTTCTGCAAACATTTTTTTGCAAGAAAGAGGGGGAAAAAACAAGAAAAGCACAGAAATAGAAATTTAGTTTATAATTATTATTTCATAGTTGTTAATTTTGAAACATGCCAATGTGGACAGAAATCCTGATGGTTGATTGCAGGGCCATGTTAGGAGTCATTTTGTCAATCCCTCTAGTAATAAACTTGATGGTGTGCAAATTTTTACGTAAACAGAGAATGCAAATAACTATTTAATAGCGATAAAGTGAAGCCAACTAGAATCCCCCCTTACACGCAGCGCCATTCTGCCTGGGTGGGGGAATATTATAAAAAAAATAACGCCTATCATAGTTTTTGGAAACATCGTGATTTATGAATTACAGTAGGTGAACTGCAATTATTAATTAAGACTACCCTTCTTTATTATTAATATAATCTTAATTTTAAAATTTATTTGTCACAAAGTGGGACTGTCCCTGTAAACATAAATCTATGGATTTAATAAAGTTATCTGGCATTCCCTGTCCAAATTCCTATCCATGTATATCCCTGACTTTACAGATCAATAAAAACTTTGGAGCACATAACTTTATAACAAAATTAGTATTATGTACAAAATATGAATGGCTTAATTTAGAAGTAGCGAACAAGCCTAGTTGTTTTTGAGATAATAACGTTTTTATGAAAAAAAAGGTATAACTTGGAAATAAACAATGTTAAAATACTGAAATTTTTTGAACAGATAAAACAATATATATTTAATAGGGCATGCGCTTATTTTTGTTAAATAATTAAATTAGTAAATTAATTAAGTCAGTTAAGAAATAAAAGGCTTAAAAATGCTTTCGCTAATTTGACTTTTGATTAATTTTGCAGGAAAGCGAAATAAATTAAGTGTGAAGTAGCGCATGTGCACATTCATTAGTTTGCTTATAGAATAAAGTGAATGAAAAAAAAATAAACGAAAATTGTCACATTCACTAAGTCTTGTATTGTAATAAAAATAAAAGCCTCAAGAAATTTTTAAAAGATAAACTAACGAATGGTAACATTCACTACTTTTACGTAACTTTTAGGAATGCTACCTTGTTGGATATTCGCTACTCTTCACTTCTAGCTATAACTTTATAACTTTAAACAATTATTGTTTAAATTTATTTCACACACTTTAGATTAATTAGGGACACTTCCAGGATCACAATGGTCCACTTATCTCATTTTTGACAAATTGGTTCATTTACTACTTCTGAATTAAGCCATCGATATGTATGTACAATAACTATTTCCCTGACTTTCAGGCAATTTTGGAATTTTCCAGGACAAAATCCACTTTTCCTGACTTTTCCCTGAACATTTTTTGCCTTATAACCATGTAGGCCTACATTATTTTTTGTTGTTGTTGAAAATACCTGAATACATTACATTTTTCAGTACTTTTCCAAACTAAAAAATTGTATTAAAAATGTACTTAAGCCTATAGTGCAAGCCATTACATATTCCCACTTGACAGATTTCCAGTAAACAATTCTGGGGCATTGAAATAAGGAATTAATTGCAGCACCAGCTGCCAGTCTAGTCACATCACAAATAACACATTTGCAGTAAACTTGCAGTTTACATTTCCTGAAAATGACCAAACGGTTCTCACACAATTTTCTCAAACGCCATTTTTATGTGCCTAAATGCATTTCCAACGATGTAGCAAAAGAAATTCAGACAGACTTAAATGCCAACTAGAAATGTTGTCCCCATTTAAAGTCGCATTGCAGGATGTGCACCATGGTAACCTGCTTCTGAACCGAGGGTAATAAATGAACCTAACGACAGAAGAGAGTTGGAAGGCCCCTTAATGACAACGTAAATTCGTCAAACTTTTGTGCACAAATTTAGGTAGACTTGTAAGTTAACCACAAGCCCCTAACTAAAAATAGGTTTAGATGGACTCACGAAAACTCAAGTCAATTAAGAGGACTAAATTAATAGAATGAGGAAATTAATGATTGTATCAGCCAGTGTCATAGTCAATTTGTAAGGAATAATAATTGCTACACACACAAGCTTTACACCTTATAGTGATAACTAACAACGAAAGTATAGTATACTAGAAATAAGTATAAAAAACGAATGAAAATTTAAACGTCTTACATGTAATTCCAAGTGTAAAACGTTCCAACTCATTCGGTCCACATAGTTAGAAAAAGTCCCATGATCCTATCATTAAAAACCAGGAAATCCAAAATGACGCCCAAGATGGCGGCCAGAAATGAAGTCTGGTGTCAAACGTTCGAAAACACTCCCCCATTATATTAGGAAAAAGTCCCATGATCCTAGCATTAAAAACTTAGAAAATGGCGCCCAAGATGGCGGCCAGGTAAGAAGTCCACTGTCAAGTATCCAAAGACAATCCTTTACAAAGTTAGGAAAAAGTCCCATGATCTTATCATTAAAATCGAGGAAATCCAAAATGACACCCACGAAGGCGGCCAGCATAGAAGTCCAGGGTCAAGTATCCAAAGACAATCCTTTACAAAGTTAGGAAAAAGTCCCATGATCTTATCATTAAAATCGAAGAAATCCAAAATGACGCCCAAAATGGCGGCCAGAATAGAAGTTCAGCGCCAAGAATCCAAAGACAATCCTTTACAAAGTTAGGAAAAAGTCCCGTGATCCCATACTTAAAAACCAAAAAATTCAAAATGACGCCCAAGATGGCGGCCAGAAATAGTCTGGAGTCAAACGTTCGAAGACACGCCCCCATAAAGTTAGAAAAAGTCCCATGATCTAAGGAAATCCAAAACGAAGCCAAAGATGGCAGCCAGAAATGATTTTCAGACGTCATAGAGGGTATTAAGTCTATGGCAAATAACATGGGCTGCCATTTTAATATTAAACAAACAGTAGTTGAGTTAGTTTGAAATAGAGGGAGCCAATAAGTCTATAAAAAATAACATGGGCTGCCATTATAGCCTGGGACAAACGGTACTTTAAAGTTATTCCTCATAAAGGGCGCCATAAGCTTTTCCAAATAACCTGGACGGAACTTGAAAGTTATTCATCATAGAGGGCGCCATAAGTCCATGATAAATAACATGAGATGCCATTTAAGTATGGAACAAACAGTAGTTGCAAGTCATTCGTTTGGACAGAGGGCGCCATAAGTCTACGACAAATAACATGGGCCGCCATTTTAGTATGGGACAAACAGTAGCCGAAAGTTATTCGTCATAGAGGACGCCATAAGTCTGTGAAAATTAACATGGGCCGCCATTTTAGTATGGGACAAATAGTAGCCGAAAGTTATTCGTCATAGAGGGCGCCATAGGTCTACGACAAATAACATGGGCCGCCATTTTAGTATGGGACAAATAGTAGCCGAAAGTTATTCGTCATAGAAGGCGCCATAAGTCTACGAAAAATAACATGGGTTGCCATTTTAGTATGGGACAAACGGTAGTTGAAAGTCATTCGTCATAGAGAGCGCCATAAGTCTACGAAAAATAACATGGGTTGCCATTTTAGTATGAGACAAACGGTAGTTGAAAGTCATTCGTCATAGAGAGCGCCATAAGTCTACGAAAAATAACATGGGTTGCCATTTTAGTATGGGACAAACGGTAGTAGAAAATGATTCGCCATAGGGGGCGCCATAAGTCCATGGCAAATAACATGGCCCACCATCCATATAAATAGTGCTTTATTTTCTCAAGCCTACAAAAGCCAGCCAAATTATAAATATAAAAAATAAATCAAAATTCTGCCAAAATAAATCTGTAAAAATTGAACATGACAAATCGACATTTAATACAAACAAGGTTTCACCGAGGCCAACAGGATGTTCAGTTGGCATTATTTCACTGATTAGATTTGGAACATTATTCTAGATATCACGTGGCGAGTTCCTATATTGGTTTAAAGCAGAAATTTTATGCCAGTCATTTGCAGAAACGAAATCAATTGAAAGATATATTGCAATTCACTCCATATTGTACCAATTCAAGTTTAACAAATGTATGCTAAAAGTATGCAAAATTATGAGAAAAATAAAAACGGTTAATGTGGGTCATTCAACCCGCTCACAAAAATGGCACCAAAATTAGCAGAAAATTACCAAATCAATTAAAAACATGTAATTTTAATTCCCTTGGCCTGCATGTTCCAAACAACTTTGAAACAAAGCTCAAGTGGTTCCTTGGTCTGAAGATTCGATAAGATAAACTCATAAATCTGATACAAAAAATTCAGAAAATAGGTAAAAGATAGGTTATCAGGGTAACCAACCAAATCGTTTCTTAAATTGCCTTCAACCTGATCTAATAATCCTGTAGCACCTGATTCAGTTTAGTATTTCATAAAAAGTAGCAGCCATGGCAGCTGGTCACATTTGCCTAATATTTGCACTGATTTTTCTCACAACTTTTGCAAAATGTGCAAAAATCAACATGCCAGACCTGGATGAGGTGTTAAGCCTGAATCACATTTTGTATGATTTTGATGATGATTTAGGGGATGATGCTGGGGTACCATTGTTCTTGACCCCCTACATCACTGCTGGGGATGTGGATACTGCTAAAAATTTAAGCAGAGTGGGAGCCATTGAGGGAACGGATACCATCAGTTATTCTGGATATCTGACAGTGAACCCAACCTACAATTCAAATATATTTTTCTGGTTTTTTCAAGCTTTGGTAAGTGCAAATTATATCATGTCTCATATACAAATGTCTATCATCCTATATAGGAGCATAGCAATGTTTTCCCCCCCTAAATATAGGAATATTACAAAAACTTTTCAAAAACTAGGAATATTACAAAAAAATTTCAAAAACTAAGAATATAAAAAAAATGAATATTACATGAATATTACAAAAAAATTTTATAGGAATATTACAAAAACTTTAAAAAAAATAAAGGAATATTACAAATTTTTTTTTAAAAATATAGGAATATTACAAAAACAGGGTTCCCACTAATTTTTACCAGTTGATTTCATTGACTTCATTGATTTCAAAATTTTCCTGACCAAATTTAAAAACAAGGGTTAAGAAATACAAGGGAAGTACCATTAAATCTAGGTAATCAAATAATGGATAAGTAGCATTTTTCACATCATTTTTCACATTTTTAACAATTAGTCTACCATTATTTAGATGTCTTTCGTTAGAATCTCTTTTTGTTCAGCTATTTCCCTGACTTTTCACTAGTTTTTGCTAAATTCCCTGATCATTTCCCACTTCCCTGACCTTCCCTGACTTTCCAGGTGAGTGGGAACCCTAAACAACTTTTCAAAAAATATAGAAATATTACAAAAACTTTTCAAAAAATTTAGGAATATTACAAGAAATTTTCAGCAAAAACATTAAATTTGTACAAAAAATCTAGAAGTGTTATAAGGTCTTTTTTCCAATTAATTTATGAAAGTTATAGGAATTTTTTGTTCAAAACATAGGAATATTATAAAAACTTTACATAATATATAGGAATATTACAGGATTGTTTCTGAAAAATATTTCAATTTTTATAATTTTAAAGAAATGTTATAGTATTTTTTCCCCCAAAATGTGTGAATATTATAAAAAAAACTTTTCATACTATCTAGAAATATTACAGAAAAAATACTGGAATTTTTATCAAAATCATAGAAATACTATAGGATTTATTTCCAAATAATTTAGGGAAGGTGTAAGAATTTTAATTTTTCCGCAAAAAGAGAGGAAGTTTTCCAAAATTATAGAAATATTACTTGAATTGTTTTTCAGATTCACAGAATTGTTATAAAAATTTCTTCTGCATTATTTGAATTTTACAGATATTTTTCTGAAAATATAGGAATTGTACATTTCTGCCAAAATATCGGAATATTACATAGATTAAATTAGAACGTTTCTGCAAAAATATAGGAATTGTGTATAGAAAATATTTAAATATATTATAGGAATGCATGTATTATAGAAAATTTTCTGCATAGAAAAGTTAAATTGTTTGCAAAATATTCAACGTCATCATAACTTTTCTGTAAAAATACAGAGGAGTTCAATTTTTAATAAAATAAATAACAATTTCACAAAATGTGCCAATTGATGTGCATGAACTAAATCATAATTTTAACAAAAGAAATTGATGTCAATGAGAAATAATTGATAGTAGTTCAAACAAAATCTTATCAAATCAGTTAACCAAACTAGGACTACATAACTAAAAACATTGTTTTTCGCCTAAATTTAGAACAACCATGAAACGGCCCCAGTTTTACTATGGTTGCAAGGTGGTCCCGGAAGCTCCAGTATGTATGCTCTTTTCGTAGAAAATGGGCCATTTTCTGTTGACAAAGATTACAAGTTACAACCGAGAGAATACACATGGGCAACCAACTACAATATCATTTATATTGACAACCCAGTTGGAACAGGTAAATTATTGTTACTCAGTTTGAAAATTGTATGCCTCATACTCAAATGTTTGCTGTATACAGTAGGAAAAATATAGGAAATTTAAAACATTTTTTTCCCAAAATATAGGAAATTTAAGACATTTTCTTCCATAAATATAGGAAATTTAGACATTTTCTTCCAAAATATAGGAAATGTAAATAGAACATTTAATTCCAAAAATATAGGAAACATTTTCCAAAAATATAGGAAACATTTTCCAAAAATATAGGAAATTTAAAACATTTTCTTCTAAAATATAGGAAATTTTAAACATTTTCTTCCAAAAATATAGGAAATGTTGAATAGAACATTTAATTCTAAAAATATAGGAAATGTTGAATAGAACATTTAATTCTAAAAATATAGGTAACCTTTTCTAAAAATATAGGAAATTTAAGACATTTTTTCCCCAATATAAAGGAAATTTTAAACATTTCGTTTAAAAATATAGGAAATTTAAGACATTTTCTTCCAAAAATATAGGAAATTTAAGACATTTTTTTCCAAAATATAGGAAATTTTAAACATTTTCTTCCAAAATATAGGAAATGTTAAATAGAACATTTAATTCTAAAAATATAGGAAACCTTTTCTAAAAATATAGGAAATTTAAGACATTTTCTTCCCAAAATATAGGAATTTTTAAACATTTTGTTCAAAAATATAAGAAATTTAAGACATTTTCTTCCAAAAATATAGGAAATCTTTTCTAAAAAAATATATAGAGAATTTAAGACATTTTTCTCATACAGGAAAGAAAGAACTTTTAACTATTTAAATATTCATAGGAAAGCTTTTCTAAAAATATTGGAAATTTAAGACATTTTTCTATAGAACACTGGTCTCAAAATACATAAAATTTGCACATATTTCCCAAAACAGAAAGTCAAGGACATCATTTCCCCATTAATAAAATTATAATAATAAATTAATGAATACTATAATTTTTTTTTTTTAAAAAATAAACAGTATTGTATAATTTTTTTTCTAAATATAATAATTATGCACTTTTTTTTCCAAAATATAGGAATATTACATAAATTTTTGCCAAATAATCAATATTTTACAGGACAAAAGCTTTCCCAAATTCTACGATTTTAATAAATCTGTTTACTTGAGTTTATACGAAAATTTCTAGCAAAATTTACCAAAATTACACTAAATAAACCAACGTTTAGAAAGTATACAATAGAAAATCTGTGATTCTTAAATTCTCCAGGATTTTAAATGCAATTTTATTTTTTTTTTGCAAATTTTTAAAAACTATAGGTTGGAGTTTCACCGATTCCGATGAAGGCTATGTAACAGACGAAACAGGAGTAGCCAATGACTTATATTCAGCACTAACTCAATTTTTCATATTGTTTCCTGAATATTCTGCCAACGATTTCTACGTCACAGGAGAGTCCTATGCTGGTAAGGCAAATTTTGTCTATCGTTTGTTGTTGCCAAATCATTATGTTAGTAGGGGAATTAGGCATTCCTCATGCAGGGTTCATATTGACCTGGAAAGTCATGGGAAAGCGATACTCGCAAAATAAGACTTAAAAGTCAGGGGAAATAAATGTTATCAGAAACCATCAGTGTAAATTAAGTTTATCAATAAAATTCAGTGATAATCCCAAAAGGTCAGGGAACGTGACTTTTGTCATTGAAAGTCAGGGAAAATAAATTATGTCAATGAAATACAAGCTAAATGAAAGTTGTCATTGAAAGTCAGGGAAAAAGAATTTTGTTAATGAGTCAGAGAACATGAATTATCTTACTAAAAGTCAGGGAAAATGGATTTTTGTTAATGAAAGTCAGGGAAAACGATTTTTGACATTAAAAGTTATTTAAAAGTGAATTATGTTAATGGATAGAAAGTCAGTGAAAATGAATTTTGTCTATTAAATTCAAGGAAAATCAACTTTGTCAATGAAATACAGGCTAAATGAAAGTTGTCATTGAAAGGCAAGGAAATTTCAAATTGTTTCTAATTAAAGGAAGCCTACTGGTGGCAAAAAAGTTTGGAATTATTTGGCGGTAAAATTTGAATTTTGTTAAGTCAGAAAAAATGAATATCATAAGGGAAAAAAACCAAAATCACCATAATTGTAGGAAAAGTCATGGAAACTCACTTGCAGAATTCAGTATGAACTTTGCCATAAATGGCATTAATATTTTTAAAAATAAAAAATAAGAAACATTATATTTCCCATCTATAACTCTATTTGTTTATTTCAGAAACAAAATGTAAAAAAATACTTTCAGGATGTCTTTTATAACTTTCTGAAACCCACGCCTAAAATCCAGTCATACAAATACTAAACAGAAACATACAAACAAGTATTAGACTTGTATAAAATAAGACTAGTCTGTATGAGAGCATACAAACAAATGCTCAAAATTCATAAGTGCTTTTGTTGCATGGTTCCATTACTGCATATTGAATGCACAAGTGCACAAATATTTTTTTGTATATTTTTCCTCAAGGGTCCATTGACCCAAAAAGCATCAAAGCATGACCCAGAAAGCTCAGATATGAAGATAAAAGTCCATGCTCAAAAAGCATAAACATGGCTAATGCCATGCAACATACAATTTGAATTTACATACATGTAAACATGAAGGATTCAACTGATAATTTTGACAATTTGCATTTCAAAACTTCGAATTTCTGCAGCAAGTACATGAAATCAGAAAATGCTTTTCAGAATTTAAGTGTTGAATTTCAGCAGAAAGTGCCTTTCGAAATAGAAGTGAGAGATTTCAGCAGAAAATTTAATTTCAAAATTACAGTGAAATTTCTGCAGAAAAATCTTAAAATATGTTTTGCTGAAATGCAAACAGAACTTTTATCCCATTTTTCATTCGCTTAACTCTAAATTTTCTAATTTTTTTCACATTTTTCGCATTCCTTAGCATGTATCAAGGACATGGTTGAGAGTACCAACTTTCTCACATGTTTTCACTTCACAATTTGTCATATTTTCTCCAAATTTTCTAATCCCTGCCACTACCTTTTATCCCATTTTTCAGACACTTCACTGTAAATTTTCAACTTTTTCACATTTCTCGCATTCATTAGCATACATCAGGGATGTGGTTTCGAGTACCTACTTTCTCATATATCTTCACTAGAAATTTTTCTTATTTTTCCATACCTTTTTCATCCCAATCATTCACTTTTATCCCATTTTTCATACACAATTGTCTAAATGTTCAAATTTTTCACATTTTACGAATTCCTTAGCGTATATTAGGTTTGTGGTTGGGAATAACTACTTTTTCACGTTTTCACTTCACAATTCATCATATTTTCTCAAAATTTTCTCATCCCTATTATTCACTAATCTCTCATTTTTCATACACTAAACTGTCTAAATTTTCAAATTTTTAAATTTTTCTTAATTCTCAGAACATATCAGAGATGTGACAGTAAATACCTACTATTTTTCAAATTTTCACATTATAACTTTCTTATTTTCTGACAATTTCCCCATCCCAATCATTCACTTATTACAATTTTCATGCAATAAACATTGAAAATTTTCACATTTTTTCAATTTAAACAAGATTGCTGACTATCCCAATCCAGCTCACCCCAGACCAAAACCCAAATGTATGAGCCATTTCAAGACACAGCAACATAACCAGGTCCAGAACTAAAACCCGATCCAGAACTAAAACCCGATCCAGAATTAAAACCCGATCCACAACTTAAACCCGATCCACAACTAAAACCCGATCCACAACTAAAACCCGATCCACAACTAAAACCCGATCCACAACTTAAACCCGATCCAGAACTAAAACCCGATCCAGAACTAAAACTCGATCCAGAATTAAAACCCGATCCAGAACTAAAACCCGATCCAGAGCTAAAACCCGATCCAGAGGATCCAGAGCTAAAACCCGCTCCAGAACTAAAACCCGCTCCAGAACTAAAACCCGCTCCAGAACTAAAACCCGCTCCAGAACTAAAACCCGATCCAGAACTCAAACCCGATCCAGAACTAGCTCAAACTTGATCCAGAACTAAAACCCGATCCAGAACTAAAACCCGATCCAGAACTAAAACCTGACCAAGAACTAAAACCTGATCCAGAACTAAAAGCTGATCCAGACCAAGAATAAAACCTTTGACCACAGATCCAGAGCCAAAAATTTTTTTAAAAAAAATTTCATAAAACTTTCTTGCTAAATTCCAGGCAAATACGTCCCAGCCATCGCTTTCAAAATCCACACAGAGAACCCAGCAGCCGAAGTCAAGATCAACATGAAAGGGATCTCCATCGGTAATGGCCTCACCGATCCTGTGACCCAAAACGACTACGGTGACTACCTTTACGGCCTTGGCCTCATCGATGGTTCCCAGCGTGACTACTACCTGGAGCAGCAGGCCGAGATGGTCCAGCTCATCGAATCCGGTGATCTGGTTCAAGCTTTTATGATCTTCGACTCCCTCTTGAACGGTGACTTTTACCCCTACGGTACCTACTTCTACAACTGCACCGGTTTCAATAACTACTTTAACTACTTGTCATCTGAAGGTCCTAATGACACTGACTATTACAACGTGTTCCTGGAGCAAGCCAGTGTCCGAAATGCCATTCACGTTGGTAACCTAACCTTCCACGGGGGTATCGAAGTTGAAACCAAGCTAATACCCGATTTCATGAACTCCACCAAGCCTTGGGTAGAAGCCCTTCTTGACAATGACTACAGGGTCATGTTATACAATGGTCAGTTAGACCTGATCGTGCCCTATGCCTTTACCCTGGCCATGATCAACACGTTCCAATGGCAGCATGCCAGTGATTACCAAAAAGCAGAGCGGATCATATGGCGAGTGGCAAGGGCCGATCGGGAAGTAGCGGGATATGTTAAGCCTTCTTTTAATTTTGTTGAAGTTATGGTCAGGAATGCTGGTCACATGGTACCTTATGATCAGCCCCGAGTTGCCTTTGATTTGATTACCAGATTTGTGGATAACAAACCATGGACAAACTGAACTGTGAAATTTTATGAATAAAATCAATTCACAGATAATTTTTTGTGTGTGTTAATTTATAACATAGAAAATATCAACGAGGGTCACCCATAAAAAACCATAAGTCTTATGGTAAAAATGTTAACTTGTTAACTAAATTTGTGAACTTTTAGTTCTAAAATTAATTTTATTTTTGGTGGAAAATGGTTACCGCAATGTTTTTTCCATCATTTATGGCGTCAAATGCATAAACGAGGGTCACTCATGAAAAAAAACGAAAACTGTCATGGAAATCACCCCCCCCTCCCACCTCCCCTCCCTCCCAAGAACGGCATAAAGAGCGATAAGCTTGTAGCCCGGTAGGGGACTAAACAAACAAACAATCAAATAAACCATGAAATACGTGAAGTTCATGAAATTTAAAAAAAAAAATCAATATATTGAAGAAAAACTGCCTGCATATGCACTGAAAGTTGTGCAGGTTCTAATGAATAAACGAGGGCCACTCATAAAAATGATTAACATTAGGCAAAAAAACTATTCATGAACTAACAGTGTATCGAGAAACGTTTAAGAATAATGTCCATCAAAGCAGAAAACTATGGTTAATAATAATTATTGTATTAACCTTAATTCATGGCTTAAATTGCATAAACGAGGGTCACTCATAAAAGAACAGCAAACGTTGTGGAAAACAAGTAATTGACTAGATGAAATTTCATGAGAGTTTATAAAATAATGTTCATCAATGCATTGCAGAAAAACTGCATATGTAGGCCTACATATCGATGGCTTAATTCAGAATTAGCGAATGAGCCAAAAACTGCTTTCAAGATAATAGCGTTTTTACAGAAACTAGTGTAATTTGGAAATAAACAATGTTAAAAGGGTGAAATTTGGTGAACAGACTTAAAAAATAAAATATATATTTTATAGGGAATGTGCAAATTTTTGTTAAACAATTTTATTGGCAAATTAATTAAGTAAATTTGAGAAATAAAAGGCTTAAAAATGCACATTCGCTAATTTGACTTTGATCAAGTTTGCAGTAAACTGAAGTAAATACAGTATAAATTAGCAAATGTGCACATCCATTAGTTTGCCAATAGATTGGATAAATTGAATGCAACAATAATAAGTAGCAAATATTATTACATTCGCTACTTGTTATAAAAATCCATGTCACGAACAATTTTTAAAAGATAAACTAACAAATAGCACCATTCGCTACTTGTAACTTTTAGGGATGATATCTTGTTGGATATTCGCTATCCTCTTTAATTCTGTAACTTTAACAATTATTGGTAAAAGTAATTTCTGTAAGTTTAGGTTAATTATGGACACTTCCAGGATCACATTGGTTCACTTATCTCATTTTTAACAAATTGGCTCATTCGCTACTTGTCAATTCAGCCATCGATATGATTGTTGCATTATTTGTATTGTAAGGCTTCAAATGCATAAACGAGGGCCACTCATAAAAAAGCAAACTTTGTACAATTATATAAATTATCCATAAATTAGCTGGATTTTGCAGAAAACTGCATGTATAAGGTCGAGGGCCACTCATAAAAAACGCCAAAACATTGTAGAAAGCAAACTGGTTATAGACTGAGTAAATTAATTACAACCTTACAAGATACAGGACATAAACAGTAAATATATGCAACAACTTAGCATATAAGTATCCTGATTAAAACTGGTTTCATTGCCAACAAAAAAATATATATAATGCCAACAAAAAAGCAAATACATGCCAAAAAATTTCCCAAACAATCAAAATCACTTTAAGTTGCAAAGTTCAAGTGATTCTTTCTGTTAACAGATATCTCAACACATTTAAAATAACCTTTATCCAGCAAATTAAAATAAGTTATCACGATTAAACTTTTCCTCATGTCAAAAAAGACATTACAGCACTGTTAGTTTCTTCCAGCAAGCCACCATGACAGTCAAGTGCATTTATTTAGTAATTGCCAACATTTTTCTAGCCACTTATTTCCAATGCACGAGTACAAGGAATTCACAAGAAGGGTTAAGTCCCAATGACATATCCTATGATCATGATCAAGCCACAATTGGTGACCCAGGTGAAGCCCTATTCCTGACTCCCTACATCGAATCTGGAGACTGGGAAACTGGGAAAAACCTGAGCAGAGTTGGACAACTGGATGGAACTGATATTGTCAGCTATTCCGGCTTTCTAACAGTGAATCCAACTTACAATTCCAACATGTTCTTTTGGTTCTTTGAAGCTCTGGTAAGTAAATATTTTTGTTTTGCAATTTTCAAGACTTAAGTTAGGGTCAGTCACCCAATTCTGAAAGGTTTCTAGCAACAAGTTGTTGGTCAACAGAATCTATTTCAAAATTTACCAAAAAAATGTTAAAGCAATGCTAGGTCTTCAGGGCACGATAGAATGCGTAGGAAAATAATCCAAGTAAGTATTGGGTTCATATATTGAATTCTTTAAAGGGAAAATTCCATTTTGTCACGAGTTATTTTTAAAATGGCAACAACATAACATGCTTAAAGGGACAGTCTCACTTTGAAACAAGTTATTTTCAAACAGTACACACTTACTAGATATGAATGCCTGTGCCAATAATAATTGCAGCAAAGTTTTCATTTGGAAGAAATCACGACGTTTTCAAAATGCACGGTAGGCGCCAT
>JAQIXP010001690.1:0-17393 GCA_034700285.1 Proteroiulus fuscus | reverse complement strand
TTTTAATTAAATTTTGTCAGGTACTAAATTAAGAACGTCTATTCCTTTCATTTCATCCTACATCACGTGTAAGTACAGTTTTTTTTTACACAAATTACGACTGACTACTATACTCTTATATAGTACCACACATTTTACAGAGCAGGAACCATGCAGTGGAATAAGCGATCATTCGTATAGGCCTACAATAAAGTAGCGGCCGCGACTAATGCTTGGACTAGATTTGCGATAATAACTAGGGCTGCTAAACCCCAGTATAGCGTTTAAAATCCAAGAAATACGGCATCTACTTTATTCTGGCTTTAAAATAGGCATACGAAAAACAGAAGTGTGAAGATTTCAAGTCAACTTACCTCCCTTCTTCATCAACAGCAGCTGGAGCTGTTCCTGCTTTTCTCGCTTCTTCTAATTCTTTAGCCTTTCTCCAATCTTCCCTCGTCTTCTTTTTCGGTTCTTCCACATCTTTTGCTCTAATTATTTGCGAAAGAGGTAAATTTGGAACAGCATTTGAAACCATTTTCCAAAAACTTCACAACGCAAATATAAAATGGCGTCGTATTCAATGTTACCAGACAGTTGCGCAACATCCTTTTCTTCTTTTTAAAAAGTTTCAATGCAGTCTTTAAAATTATTAAACTAAAATTAATAAAAAATCATTATCAAAACTTTATTTAATCATGATTTTGCAAAATACTCTTTTTGAAGCATGAATTTGAGACCGAAATCCGGATTGCAATGCAAAAATCGGAATTTCTTATCAGAAATCGACTTGATTTTAAAAATCATGATTTCTGGGTCAAAATAATAATCTAGAGACAAACAAATTTTTCCAAGAGTTTTAACATCAGAAAACCTGCAGATTGCTGGTCAATCCCTATTCTTTTCTACCTTAATATTTCCTCATTCTATCTTTAACAAATTCCTCACTTCGAAGCTAGTCCACCTGCATAAGTCGAAAGCTACAATTTTAAAAGCTTGAAAACATTTAATCATCAAAGAGAAAGTTACAAAAATAAAACATGAAAAATTCACATACACAAGCAACTGAAATACAGACAGAATTGTAAAATTAAATGTACCGCTTGCAGGAAACGTCACGTTTTGTAATAAACAAAAGGGGAGAAAACTTGCCCGAATATTGCAATTTCAAGGGGAAATTGCAGGTAATATCAAGGGCAAATCCCCACACCCCCAAAGAAATACATACAAATTGGGTTACTTTTTAGCGTCAACAGCTTTATGGTCCTTAACGTGCTTAAATTTGCAATTGTCGCCTTGGGTGCAGAAGCCCTGCTTACGCCAGAAATAACATTCACCATTAATCGGTGCCGGTTTCACTGGATTTATGGGCTTAGCTCCAGCTCTGCAAATGAATAAAAATATATTTATTTGGGCGATAGAAAAATGAAACGGTTAAAAATGGACGTGATAATAATTTAAAATCTAAATCTGGTATTGCTGAAATTACTCTTACGGGGACATAAAAAATGTTTAGAAAAAATTTCACATAGCTAAACCCAAATTCGGAAATTATGATTTTGACAGTATCGAAATTTCATAAATCACGATTCAATTAAGTTTGTATTTCGGTCTCAAAATTGTAACTCGAAAAATACAATTTTTTCAGTACTATCATGATTTCTGAAATTAACTCCATGAAAATTTTGATTCTGGTTTTAAAAAAATCCCGACTTTTGGGCTAAATTACCTAGATTTTGAAAGTCATCTAGATTTTTTCTTCAAATGATCTAGACTACTTTTTTTTAAGGTTGTCAAGATTCGACACGATTCACTTAGGTTTCATCATGATTCCCCAAATTTAATCTCAATTGAAATTGAAAAAAGCTTTACCCTCTATATTTCAACCCTTGATTAGCCATAAGCCATAGCAAGCTTAAACTAATACTAGCTAATGCACGTTTTCGTCAGCAAACATGATCACACTTGAACAAGTCCAATTTTTAAACATTACAATAGCGGAACACGTTCACAACTTACCCCGTAATGGTTGCCTTTACAGGAACATTATTATTTAGAGAAAGATTAGAATTAGGAAATTTAACTTTCAGCCTAAGACCATATAGTAGATGCCCCTGAAACGACAAGAAAGAACTTTCAGCGTCCAAATCTTGATTATTTTCTTGATTACGACACTTGAGGAATGAGTTTTTGTACTTACCTGTAGATTTTCCATGGCTCTTCCAGGGCTATGTTTATCTTTAAAATTCACAAATACACAGTATTTATCCCCTTTACTCTTTTCTTTAAGACTATGCAAGCTTGTGACTTCTCCATATCTGAAAGACAAAATGAATGTGTACATTCATTTTTATAATCGCTGGCAGAATAAACCATTTTTCATTTGTTATAAAAGGTTTCTCATATTCAAAGGCAATGACGTGACCAAAATTGCATTTTGAGGAGGGCTAGCACCCCCCCTCCATCCCTCGGTCCCACGCCTGCTCAAATGCTAGAAGTTTTATATAGAAAATATAGGAATATAAGCTTTTTTCTAACCACTGTAAGAGGTAACATAAACTTCCTCAAAAATTATTTAAATATAACAGAAATCTTTTTCCAAAACAATACAAAAAATATATATACATATATATTAATATTATAGCAAACTTTTTTGTCCAAAAATATAGGGATACTATAGAAATACTTTCCCATAAAGACAAGAATTAATATTATAGAGCACTTTTAGCATAAATATAAGAATATTATAGAAATTCTTTCCAAACTATAGGAATATTATTGGAATTTTCACGGCATCGTGAGAATTTAAGAATTTTGCTTACTTTGAAAATAATTTTTTGAGATCTGCTTCAGGGACGGACTCAGACACGTTTCCAACCCACAGAGAAAGAAGGCCCTTTGGATTGCTGGAACTGAAAACGTTAAGGCATAAACGTGAGCTTAGAAGAAAGGCGGGTTAGGGATTTCCCGACTTTCTCCACTTACTTGGTTGCCAAATCAGTTTCGGTTAAACTTCCTTGCATGTGCACACCGTTGTCGACTTCCTCCTCGTCGGATACATACACTACGTCAAGCGTAGTTTCAGAAACTAGGAAAATGTCGTTTAAGATAGAAGTTACGGAAAAACTAGCCCCAGAATAATAAAATTACAAAGTACGGAAGCAGTAAAATACCAATGCCATTTAGCAATCCATCGATGGCATCGTGAACGGTGTCGTACTTAATTGCCGCGGCATAAGCGGCTTGTTCGTTAAAACCCATATTCTATGGAATAATAAGAAATTTGGGACTTTTCAGAAATCGGTACTCGGGGTGGCTGGACCATTATAACTGGGTGGGGGACGAAAAAATTCTAGATTGATTTCAATTTGGCCCAAAAATTGTGATTATTGATTTGATTGTAATCATGCAACTGCAATTTTGGAAATTATGATATTGGTAAAATTGTGACTTTGTAATTATGATTGATTTTGATAACGAAATTAAAACTGCATAAAATCAAGACTTCAGAAATCATGATATTAAAAAAATTGTAATTTTGGAGTTACGATTTTGAGAGAAAAATCCAAATCTGATTAATCAATCATGATGTTCATCAAATAGTGATTTCGGATTTATGATTTTAAAACCTAAGTTTAGTTTTATGGAACCATAAATTTAAAATACCGTATTTATTATGTTGAAAACAGTGATTCTGGATTTTCGTTTCAATTTTGATATGACCAAATTTATAATTTCCAAATTAAAATTTAGCTAAGGAATCTTACTTTTTCATGCATTGTTTCTTTGAAAAAGCACAAGTTTTAGCCAAACATACCAGATTTGAAATCAATCTATATATTTTTTTTCTTCAAATAACCTAGATTGCTTTTTATAAAAGCCGTTAGGCAGGAAACTGCCTAGATGCATTTTAAGGGCTATATTTTGTAACTCGATTAAAATGGTGTTAAACGGTCAAAACATATAACCGGTATGCTAACCATTGGTCGAACCCAAGTATCAAGAACTAAAGATTGGTCTTAAATCACAGAAAAACTGTCTTTGAATTGTAAAATTTGATGAATTTTTTTTAAAAAAATATTTATTTTTCTTCTCCGAGTTTTCTAACGCCGAGAAGCAATCCTGATATACCTTTTACGTATTCTCTGAACGAGTGATAAATACTTGCACGCGAGACGAAGTGCTCGATGCATAATAAGATGAGAGCGAGAGTGATAAATAGAAACAGTTTTTACCTTAATTTGTAATAGTCTAACAGCAAATAATTCTTCTTTAGCCTCATCGCAGTCTTTATCCAATCGTAAAACTTCATTAAATGCCTCCTCGGCCTCCCCTAGCCGCTAGAAACATTTAATAAAATCAACCCAGAGAAAATTGCTGCAGCAAAATGCGCTTCAGTTTGCAGTTCTAAAAATAGCACTATGGTCAAAAAGGTAAGGAATTTTTAAGTCATTAACATCAGCAATATGCATCTTCTGTCCAAAATTAATGATTTTTGTATACATTAAAATGCAGATTATAACTAATTGTTTCGGCCCAAAAAATTGTGATTCATGAAGCAAAGTATAAAATGAATTAAAATGTAAAAATAACTGGAGAAATCCAGGAAATATATCATGTTTACAGCGGTATAAAAGCGACTTCTCAAAAGCGTTACTTTTAAACTAATTTTAATCGATGGAATGATTTACGGTACCTTGAGCCCAAATAGTGCCAGACCTTTCCTATAATAACTTTTCGGCTGTTTTGGTTCCATGTTGATGGCTTTCTGAGCATCTTCGAGCGCCCTACGTCATTGAAAGCAGTTTACTCACAAACCAATTTCCAATCGCCAAATGGTGGTAAAACATTTGTAGAAATCAATTCTTACTTGTCAAAATTTTTAATCCTTTCGTAACAATAGGAACGATTTCCATAAAACCTTAGAGAGAAACAATTTCAGAACAGATCGATGCGAGGTAATTAGAAAGACGAAAGAGATTCAAAAAAAAATACCTATAGTCGTTTGGCAGTAGTCGAATGGCTTCGGTGTAATTATGAATAGCATCTTCATACCTATCTTCACTCGCCTTTATATTTCCCCGTTCTAAATTTAAAAGAAAAAAAAATCTCTAGTTAATAGTCTTCCTAAACAATTTCTGGACCTCGTTATATTAGTTAAAGAGGAAAATCTTAGGGGTGAACAATCCTTGCAAATCCCATGCACCCGAAAAGTTCGTCTTCCAGCCAATCTTGTGTCAAACACAAAAATAACAAGTGAATCTTGTGGGATTTATCAAGCTTATACGGATAAAGGTTGATTGTCCGACCCCTCGGGGAATCCAGAAGCAAGTATGCAAATTCACGTGAATCACTTACGAGCATATCTGTAAGCTTTTTCTTGAGCCGGCATCAACTGTGATTTTTCTTGCTTGCCACCTTTGGAGTCTCTAGCGGCCGCTTTTGCCGTCAGACTTTTGGCGGCGGCACCAGAAACGAATGCGCTATTCGGGTCGAGGTCCTGGATGGACGTAAAATAAAACCTTTATTAATTACCGGACAACAACGATTTTAAACACTCAATAGCATTTCCTCCAACCTCTTCTTCCTCCGATTCCGAACTTTGACCCTCATCTTCGTTTCTGCAAAACATTGTATTGCTTTTATAATCTAAATCTTGGCTACAAAATCGAGGCAAATAGGGGCAAGGAGTAAGACTGGCGCCATAAGACATAAAATCTGTCATAGTACGAAACACGAAAAAAACCTTGTGAAATACTGCAGGAAAAATTGCAGTTTTTAATTAACCACCAAAAAACTGCAGTTTTACATCAAATGGACTGCAGTTTTTTGCTCACAATCGGATGGATTTTCTGTACGTTTTGCAGTAATTCTGCAATTTGCTAGGAATACTTTTTTGATGACCTTGTTTTTCTTCAATATTATTTCTGGGCAGTCCAAGGTCAGTGTTACGAGGGGAGGTCTCTAAATTTCATCATAAAGTCTTACGTAATGATTGAACAGTCCTTTAGATATAAACAGAAGTTTTCTAAGTTTTTTTAACAAGAATATATATATATATATATAATTTCACACATGAATTGGACCAAAATGCAAATACTTTTTATAGCATAAATTGCTAAATTATAATGACTTTAGGAGCTTTTCTTCACCTTTTAATCTTAATTAATTAATGAATGCAGTCCTTATCGGATTTTTATAATTTAAGAACTTTTATGAGAACTTTCATAAACTATCAAAGCATTTTTCAGATGTCTTTTTAAAAACCTAACTGTATTAATACTAATAATATGTGCTATTCTTATCTCAAAATCACAAAAATTAGTACCTTTCTAAATTATTTTCTCTCAATGTAAAACAACTAATTAATAAATGGATTTTTCCTCTCCCCCCCAAATTACAATACTTTTATAAGGAAAATTTGCCTTTGAAGGAGGGAATATCATTCACTCGCATAAGACTAATATTTTTAATTAAAAGATGGTTTCAGTATGCCAAAAGTGCACATGTCAATCGTCAAATGCAAAAGGAATTACAGGTAAATGAAATTTAACTAACAGGAATATGAAAATAAAATGATGAGAATAGACAATATACTTACTCAGACATTTTCTGGTTTTTATCTTCCTTCTACAAAAAAATAATAAAAAGCTACAGTTCATGCCTGGGATAAAACATCTCGTACTGAATTTCGAACAAATTCCAGAAAATCTGAGTACCTTCATCGCTGCTTCTTGCTGCTGCTTAACTAGTCGTTTCTTTTCGTTTTTCTTCTAAAATAAGAAAATAATTTTTTTTTAAATACCATAAACAGGCCTTACCCATACGAAACATAGCCTAATTTTTTTTTCTTGAAAGCTAGATCATTTGATACAATAAATAGTAACTTTTAAAATTGTGATTTCATAAAAATTCACATTTTAGCCTCTGGGTTTTTGCCTAAAAATTGTGATTAGGAAATCACAATTTTGGCAATATGTGAATTGCTGAAATCATGATTCGGTAACATTTTGATAGATCAAAAAATTTTGTTTTGCTTCAAATGAAATAATTTACCAAAACTGAAATTCAGAACCAGAACTCATTCCATTATTTTTACATTAAAAGAATTCAAAAATTGCATGCACAAGGCACAAGGCACATGCCAACAATCCATGCAACTAAAACACCTGCACAAATCACATGAAAAAAAAATAACAAATTGCAAACTCAAAATTGACCAAACTGAAAACAAATTCAAATTATTAAATTCGATACCAGCAACACCTTTTCTTATTAGCGAGAGAATTTTGTCAAATTCTTATACATTTCTTTAACAGTTTTCGCCAACCTGTCTATTTATTTTCATAACTTTTGCACGGTCTTTCCCAAACTATCCGAATTTTTTAGCATATTTCATTATATTTAATTTTGTTTCTCATCTGACACCTCCCAGATGGTCATAAATACAGGAAAAGCGTTTTGGGAAAGTCAACACTAAGTTGACAACTTTTCACTTAATCAACTGACACGATAATAGAAACAGAAAATTCAAAGGCCAAGTTTATTTACCTTTCGCTTTTGTTTGCGCTTTTCTGCCTTTTTCTTTTCCTTTTCCTCTTCGGTAATCAGGACACTGGCATTCCTATCGGCTGACTGCAAGGAGGGGCAAATGGGCATAAAGAAACATACTGGAGAGACAAAAATAAACCCAATCTTATTTAAAGTGCACGTACGATATGTGCCTGCCTGAACTCCACTTCGTACTTCTTTAAGGAAATTTCAAATTTTCGCTGGTTATCTACGAAGACAAAATTGAACACCGATTAGACAGGAAAAGGTCGTAACTCTCCCCGAAATTTTCTGCTTCGTTATTGTACCTGCTACTTGTAAACTAGGCAAAAATCCTGGTGGTACTAGTACTGGTTCGTCACTATCAGAATCCGAATCGTCACAATCGTCTGATTAAACACGGCAGAAAAAGACACGCAAAAACAACGAGATAAGCAGGTGTTTATCGGAAGTTACTCATAAATATGCGATTATTAATCAGCCTTCATGCATAGGCCTACCCCAAGCTGAAGATCCATCGGAGTCGGACTGCTCACCCGCACACTTAGCACAGAAAACAAAAGCAACATTACTAAGAGCGAATTTATCGACATTGGGTTTTGATGATTTGGTTTATTATTTAACTTTTTGTAAATTTGCAGTAAATAAACCTACTTACTATATATGTATTTGAGAACATTAGTTTTTGGAATGCTCTATCGAGGACGTTCTTCCTCTATAAAAGCATAATTTTTTTCAGATTAAAACCGGAAACTATTCAACTTCTATGGACTTCGTCTTGAAGGGACGTTCAAGTATTACGGTTCACCGGGATGTGGGTAACTTACGCCCGTACAAAAGAGCAATCTACATTTCTTTTAATGAATTAGTCTAACAATCGCACTTTCTGAAAAATTTAGATCAGGATTGCGGTCTAAAAATGAATTCACAATACCGGCTAAATCTGATTTCTAAAATCGCAATTATACAAAATTTTAACTTCTGGTCTAATAATCATGATTCCTAAACCACAATTTTGACAAAAATCATGATTTCAAAACTCGCACTTTCATGATAATTTTTTTATTTTTTGATTTCAAATACGACGATTTTCGAGCCAAATAAACTCGACTTCTAGCTAATCCCAAAATTTTCCTTCAAATAATTTCGACTTCTAGCTAATCCCAAAATTTTCCTTCAAATAATTTCGACATTTTTTGTGAGAGGGTGGCGTCATCACTGTAGGCCTACTTCAGTAATGTAACATACAAAATACTATAGGCCTACAATTATTAGCACAATTATTAAACCCAAACAAATCTCCAGTAAATTCTGCAATTTAAAAGAGCCTCGTATTCTGATGACATTATTACAAACCTGAAGAAGAGCTCTCCAAATTTGGTTAAATGTTACATAACACTCGAACAGTCCCTAATAATTGGAATCTATTTTTGTTTATATGTTACAAAAATTTGCCATCCCCAATAAATGTATTGAAAGAATTTATTGCCTAGGCTATAAATCACAAAGATAATATTGCATCCCTGAAACACACGCATGTTCAATACTCCGTAGAATATTCGAACTTGTTTAGTTGAGCACTAGCATTGCCACCTTACTTTTTTATTTTTTTATACATTCTGTAAGTACCGGTAAATTACTCGCAAAAATCTCAAAAAACATTCCACAAATTTTGTATTTACTCACATCGTCAGTAATTTACATCTAATGCATAAAACAGATTTTACACGAATCTGGTACGTGCATACTTAGCATCCCATTCCACTGTATCACAAGAATGAACCATGCACACATTTAAAATAAAATTATTAAAAATAGAAACCTCATTTCTTTCAGCTTTTGTCGGGCATTGGCCACACCTTTCAACCAGCAAGTTATAATGTAATCCTATTTGACCAACAGAGCAATCTAAATATGGTAGGAAAGTCAGTAATCAATAAATGGGGAGCTTTTAATACTAACTTCTATCAATGGATGATAATGGCCTACACCCCTAAATATTTATGCCAGCTCCAAAATAGATGCCTAGAACTATGCTATAGCTTCGAGGGTACCGGTAGGTATAACATTCAAGCATCCGCAAAGAAGTTGCCCATTTCTGTACTCTGATGAGCGGCACTTTCCACGTGAATTCGCAGCTTTTGGAATTTGCATATCATTTGCACAATGTACTTTACTCATTATGAAACGCTAAAGTTCAATAAGTTATAAAACACACACTAGTTGAGGGATATTATCGTTCTATGGTACTTCCTACTAGAGACGGCACGCGACCTATACTTAAAGTAGGAAAGACGGTGGGATCCAAGACGAGAGCCCTCAGGGAACTTCTTCGCTGCTACATTGTTTGGGGGCGTAACGGTGGCCTGAATGGTATTCTTTTGGGTTTACCATTCTTTGACTGCGACAAAAACTAAGGTTGGGTTAGGTTAGGTCAGGCCTTTTAGGGGGTTAGTCCCCTGGTTAGGTAAGTGCCTGTGCACATGGGCCACCATATATGCAGCTCTCCTACGGCACACCCTTAGACACAATACCATTTTTTTCATTCCAAAAAATTAATTTAATCTTTTTTTTTTATTGAAATTCCTTCACTAAATGCCTTGATCGATAACTTTTACCGACTTCTTTTCTTTGAAAATGACGTGTAAGTACATATTTATTGTTTAAAAAAATGGCCTGGGGTTTCTCATGTTGGATAGTACCGAAACGACTGCCAAAAAAATTCCACAGGCATACCTGAGAAATTTACTTATGAAATTAATGCATGCCTGGGTAATCAGGGGAGGGTGGGGGATGTATGCTTTCAATTATGAACCATCTTGTTGGGGATGAGACCGGTAAGGTACTATACAACCTGAGAAACCCCATGGCATACGGTGGCCCCTATGTGTAAGAACCGTACCTGACCAGGGCGCAAAGCCCCCTGAAAAACCTAACCTAACCTAGCTAGCCCTTCTTTTTAGCTGATCCCTATCCAATGGAAGCCCCTGTAATGCTCAAGGCTTCTCCCTACTGTATCGCAGTAGGCAAGTTCTTTGGAGTCCTTTGTGTTGGATAACACCATGAGACAAATTTGGGGGGGATTATACAATATCCAACAAAATATGAAATGAACTAGGAATTGAACCTTATTCTAGATCTTTTGGAAAGAATCATCTGATCAGCTAGAGCTGCTATACCTGCCATATGCTAACCTCAATTTACTGAAATGTGGTTTGGCAGTACCCAACAAATTGTCATCATATATAAGCGAAGAGAATTAAACGATATAATTAATTATCACTACGTGGTCCAAAAACCAAAATGTTCATCATAGATCTTTTCCAAGAACACGACATATGTACGTAGGTACCATGAACGTACCATGCAGGCAGGTACCAGTTTTGTTTTTAAATAATTTTAACCTTTAATTTTGAAACATGTGTGTATCACCCCTATCGTCCAAGCCCCTACCATCAACCTTGGATCAACACACCTTATAAAGTAGTTCAAAATTTACTTGTCCAAAATCTCATGCATGTAAAATTGAAAACATTGCGGAAATGACAAGAAAAGAGTTGCATACCAACAGAAGGCAGTTCTAGGAGTTCCAAAGCTTCAGTAATGGTTAAATCAGAGTCCATTTGGTATCCAGAATATGAAACCAACGTTTAGCAATAAAAGGAGTTATACTTTTAAATAATAAAATCAACAATCACTGTACTGTAAAACGCATAAATTAATGACAGACAAAAACATTTCCTCATTTTTCTTCTTGGCTGGCGAACAAAAATGGAACACCAACAGGTGGCAGCACTTTGGCAATGCATGCCGGGAAGATGTCAGCAAATTTAAACAGATCAGCGGCAAAACAAAAGATCACAATTTGAGTCAAATTTATCATAAGTTTATAAATATCAGAGGCAAATTTCTTGTTTATAAAATTTAAGCCCACCTCCCACGTTTCAACTTTCTGAATTTTCATAATTATTCATGGTATGGGGGGAAGAATCAGAAAAAAATTTGACAACTGCCCCAAAGATTTACGAAAAACATGGGAAACATTGTTTTCTCTGACCCCAAAATTATTGGAGAAAAATGGATAGATTAACAAGGGTGCCGAGGTTGCACGACAGAATTCAAGATCCACGTGAAATCTAAAAAGTATACCAAGTTTGTTCTGCATTATTTTGGGCCCAAACAATCGATTCGCACAAGAAGAAGAAATAAAACGGCAACCATTTATTTAATTTACGTAACATGCTTCGACATTCTTTGGGACGGTCAAAGGATAACAGGAATCCTCCCAAGAGCCATTTTCAATAGGGGGGGAACGTCGAACCTCGTCCGTTGGCACATTGTCGCTTGACTAGTTTTAGGAGCGTTGAACTGGCGCGCCGCCGAGCCCACGCTAAGGCGATGATAAAAGGAGTCGAATACTGAACGTCGAGAGTCCGTTCGAGATAGTCCGGGATTCCCGCCCGTACTTTTGGTTTTGAGCTTTTAGGAAAAAAAAGCAACGAGGATAAAATGAATAATACTGACGATTGTCGGGTGGCACGGCACCCACTGACCGATGTCCATTATTTTTGTATGACCGACGAGCGCTGGACTAGTTTTACGTCAGGGTAGTGTTCAGCAGGTGAAGGCAGAGCCAGTGATCGCGCACGTCTCCCCAACCACCGTTGCCCTTCTGACTTTTGCCCGCCCGACGCGAGGTGCGAAGAACGTTCAACTTGTTAGGGAACAAATGATCTTTGGCAGAGTTGATCAAGGCGCGCACTTTGTTAAGCATCTGATTGGCCGAGCAGTTCTTATCTTTATGATGGACGCCACTGAAAAATAACGATAGCAAGTCTGTCAATGAACACCGTTCTAACAAAATAAATTTGCCCGCTGTTCTATACGGGAATTATAGAACATTTTCTTGAAAATACAGTATTACAGGTATTTTCTCCTATTGTAGCAGCATTATATGAATTTTTCCCCAAAATATAGGACTATTTCAGGAAATCTTTTGTTGACCAAAATATAGAACTATTTTAGAAATGTTTACCCCCAAAACACAGGATAGTGCAGCAATTTTTTTCTCCAAATTACAAGAATTTATCTCTCAAAACAAAGTATTATTATATAAATTGTTTCCCTAAGATACAAGTAAATTACAGAAATCTTTCTCCAAAATATTGGAATATTTCCTTCAAACATGGGGCTATTACAGGAAATTTTCCAAAATATCGGACTGTTATTGGTATATTTTCACAAAAATATTGGTATATTTTCACAAAAATATTGGTATATTTTCACAAAAATATTGGTATATTTTCACAAAAATATAGGCATATTCTAAGAATTTCACCCAAAATAAAGGAATTCTTTCCCAAACTATGGAAATATTATAGTATTTATTCCCAAATACAGCTAGAAATATTATATTGTGTTACACAATTGTTTTAAATACCATATTTCCCCCCCCCCTCCCCATCAAATTTTATGAATTTAAATATAAATTTTTGAGTGATCATATGCTATATTACATTTAATGATAAACCATTCAAAATTTAAGAAAATGTTCACTTAGAAACCACCCCTGTTCAATTGTGGCCTTTCCTGAATGGATAAGACACAGTCTCACAGGGTGAGTTAAACCTCCAAAAAGGGTGAAATTGATCTAAATTTAATTTCGTGATGCATTAAACCCTTATGAAATGTATAAAAATATTGCATAAAATAAATGCAAATATAGAAATATTGGGAAAATGTTGCCCCCTGTAATTTTGTTCAAATTTTCAATTGAAACTATGGGATAGTGACGTACCATTCTCCGATATGGAACACCCGTGGTGCCTTGGCCATCATTACAGTTAGTTTTTGGCTCAAGCACGTCGCGCTGACATGTTGCAACGACCAATCCCAGTTATAGTCGTCAAAATTACAAAATTTCTGAAAAAAAAAAAAACAAAGTAAGTCAAAAAACAAGTAATTAATTTATGAGTCATCGACATTCTGCCACTTTAAATTAAACTTCAAGTCTTGAAGTAAATATACTAACAGCCAGAAAGTTTGAAGACGATTTGCCAAGTTGGTTTGAAAACCATGATATAAATCAACTCGATAAAAATGCACTGGACGGCATTAGTGTTGGGGAAAATTGGGCCTACAAGAATGTCATCAACTGCATTTTTCGCAAATTTAATTATACTTTAACACAGCTACAACTATGCAAATCTTGGCAGATTTAAGCACAAATGTGTAGTTCTTCACTTTGACAGGATTGCTTGCCAAAATTAAAATTACTGTAAAAGATTATTTTCTCCTTAGAATCCACTAAAATTGGATAGAAGTTCCAATCAAAATATAAATATTTCTAGCAATAAAATATGAAGAACCTAAGCCTGTGGTATAGAATTTTTGCAAAAATATAAGAACACTTATGAGAATTCGGTCAATTAAATTGAAGAACTTTTGCCGAATTAATTTATTACAGAATTTTTTAAAGGGAGTCACACCTTGCTACAATCTATTTTTAAAATAAAGGCAAACAACAGTTGAGAAGGGCATAGAAATTAAAATTGTCATCAGACTTAGCATAATTCATATAGCACGACTTTTCAAAATACATGGATGGCGCCAATCTAATTTTTTAAATTACAAAAATGATTGGCGTGAATTCGACAAAATCAAATGATTTCGTTAAAAACATTTAATATAAATAAAAGATGACTCTTTCGTGCACAAAGAGCATTTTCAACTAAATCCAGCTCGTTTGAAAATTGTATTTATTTAATGCTAAGTCTGATTAAAGTTACAATTTCTAGGCACTTCAAAAATTGCTCGTGCTTTTTTTATCTTTTTTAAAAGCACTTCTTAATAAGGTGAAACTTTTCCTTTCTAATATACAAACTACCTTTCATAGATTATTTTGCTAAAATAGCTGGAAATTCATTTTACAAAATAAAACAAAGCAGCTACATCCAAAAATACTTGGATAATTTACACATCAAAATATCGATGGTTTAATTCAGAAGTTGCCAATTTGCAAAAAGTGGGTTTTGAGATAATAGCGTTTTCGTGGAAAAATGGTATAACTTAGAAATAAACAATGTTAAAAGGCTGAAATTCGGTGAACAGATAGAACAATATGTATATTTTATAGTGAATGTGTTAATTTTTTTTAAATAATTAAATTAGTCAATTAATTAAGTCATTTGTGAACTAAAAGGCTTAAAAATGCAAATTAGCCCTTTTGACTTTAACTAATTTTGCAGGAATGCAAAAGAAATGAAGTGTGAAGTCGCCTATTTGCACATCCATGAGTTTTCCTATTGAATAAAATAGAATGCAACAGAAAAAAGAAGAAAAAAAGAACGAAAATTGTCAAATTCGCCACTTCCTTTTTAATAAAAATCCAGGTATGGAGAAATTTTTAAAATGTAAACTGACAAATCGTACTGTTCGCCACTTCTAACTCTTAGAAATGACGGGTTGTGGCTTATTCGCCACTTTTCACTTCTGTAACTTTAACGATTATGGGTTAAATTAATTTCTGTAACTTTAGGTTCAATTCAATTCAATTCAACTCAGTACCCTACAGGCAGCAAATCATCGGTTCATCGGGGACACTTCCTGGATCACGACGGTATAATTATCTCATTTTTGACAAATTGGCGTATTCACCACTTCTGAATTAAGCCATCGAAATATTCAGACGAATATAAAAACTAATATTTGGGAAAAAATAAAAAGGACCTTTTATATTTTTTAAAAACATACGACTTCTGATAAGGTCGTTCTGCCCAATAGACATTATTACTTCTAAAGAATTTCATTCAAAAAATATTAAATACGAATGAAATCAGTTCTGCATACTACAAGAAAGAGATAGAAACCTGACCACTGCTCCAACATGCCGGCATGCGTTGCAGTGCATTTACGTCAGCTGAACCAACACAACCCATCAAACAAAAAACACATGGTGTAACTCACCTCGGAGCATGCTCGGATTTCTTCCCACGTCTCCCTTTTCAAAACCATTCCCATGTTGTGTTTGCTGGCAATCCAAGGCCAAATTTCCACCTAAAACACACACACACACAATGGTACTGATGAGTACAGGTCAGCTTCGGAACGAGTCCCGAAGCACCGATGTTGGGCTTAGCCGGATTTACATAAGTTTGGCCTCGGGTCTAATATAAAATCTGGAATATGTTATCATGAATTTTGAAGTGTTCAAAATTAAACAAGACCTTACTGGAATAACCTTTTCAGGGAAATGATCAAGGAAGTCGATCTTGAGAAACTGAACCCAGGTTTCCCAAATGTCATGCAGCGAGTGCTGACCACTCAACCACCGCGACTCGGCGCCTTTACTTGAAAATTAAAAAATCTCACCCGTCCGGAGTCGCCAGCAAAATTGACCGACTTGAGGTAGGTTCCCATTGAAAGGACGTTGCAGTGGGCGCAGTGTTGTTTTCTGCCGGCATCCAACAGGCCCAATACGTGGAGGATGTCCGGAACAACGTAGTGATCCTCTTCCAGGAACACCACCAGTCCCGTGTGGTTTTTGGTGGCTCGCAATCCCTCGAAGACGCGGTTAATCTACGAACGCAAACGTCGACGTTTAAGTTTACGGCTTTGGAATAAACTCTAGTCAAAAGACATTTTTTTTTTCACCGACCTTCCACCACCAATGGTGCTTGATTTGGGTATATTTGGCTTCGCGGTAATGCCCGTATAAATCCGGATGCTCGGCATTATTACATTTTACCCGAAAGGCCCTAAATAAAGAAGTAAAATTGTAATTTGTTATCATCTTAGGTTGAAACATGGCTTTTCCAGGGATGTGATTAGGTGGGAGGGGTACTTCCTTTTTTTAAAATCGTTTTCACATTCAATCTTTTGCTACATTATTTGAGTGAAAAAAAATTATATTTAATTTTTAATTAAATTAAATTAAATTAAAAAAACCTAATTACAAAACGTAATTTCCAATTTTGGATTTAACTATGAAATCTTACTACTTTTTCAGGCATCCTTTCTGAATCGATCAGAATAATCTCAAATAATCACCAAAATCTTCAAATAATCTAGATTATTTTGCAAGGGTTGGTTGTGACCTTAATTTTGAAGTGAATATTTCACGCAATCTGAATATTTTTTCACATCCCTGTCCAGAATTCTTGATATTTATTTCTAATAGTCCGATCTATGAACTCACTCTTCCTTTTTCATGTCCCAAGGGCAGTCGTTTGGGTCCTGTCCCGGGAATGCATTGGCGTGCAGTTGAGTTGAAAATGGATAAAAAATTTGCAGTACCTAGCAAAAGAAAATTAAACACTATAATTTTGGAATTCGCAGGCTATTAAAAAAAATGTTAAAGAATATTACCCGTATTTTAAAAATAAAAAATTATAAATTTTTGTCACATTCTTGAACTGTTCCAAAATGGATTATGTGAAAATAGATGTGGTAATGTAAAGGACATGCACGCCTTAAGCCGCAAGCCATCCGCCGATTAGCTATAAGCCATGCGCGAGTGCCGAAATTGGCGTCAAGTTTAAATATAAAACTATTTTGTATTATGGCGCTAAGTTCAAGCAAGATTCAGTCAACATAAATCTTGAACTCAAGCTAACAGCTCATTTGGTTCCATTTGTAGTCCTTGTTATAATACACAGGGCTCCCACTCTGAAAGTTGACCATTTTTGTTAGGAATTTAGGACATTTTTTGCAAAATTTTAGGACTTTTTAGGACATTTTTTTTTGGCAAATTTGCAAAAAATGACATTTTAAATTGCATGTTATCACAAATTTGACATAATATGACTAGAAATTAAATTTAATCATTCACAACACTGAATAAAATTTAAACGCAAAAAAATAAA
>JAQIXP010001689.1:0-17404 GCA_034700285.1 Proteroiulus fuscus | reverse complement strand
AGTATCCTCCTGAATGTGGGATAACCCCCCTACCAAATGGCATCATTATATGCTGATCGTAGGGTACTGAGTTGAAAAAAATTGAATTGATTTGAAGTAGCTAGGCAATATGGTGCTGTATATAAATTCCACAAAATTGATGGCCCTTGCCTCTTGGAAAGTTTACTTCTAATTTTGTTACATTATCTGGGCTATTTTACTAATTACTTGCAATTTAAAACATGATGTCATGAGGTAAGACTCCTATTATCAAACTATTATTGCCACTTGAGCTAACACTTTGTTTCTAATGTACAAACTACTGGATAGAAATAGATTTTTGTAGTAAATGGATTCATTTTCAAAAAAAAAAAGGAAAAGAGATCCTCTGCAAACTTTGAATATGGTGCCTATACTATTTTTGGCCGAGAGAAAAATCCTCCTTGGCTAAAATTAATGTTTTCTGGCTCAGCTGAAGAGTGGGATAACATTAGGCGTATCATCTGTCACCATTCATTTCAAAATGTTTATTTTTCAGCTCAAACTCTTATTAAACAGAAACGTATTACGCACATTCAGAATGCCTACATTTAGAAAAAATGACATACTAAAATAATATTTACTTTTAAATAAACTAGATTTTTAATCAATTTCCGGAGGCATATTTTAAAATCCTGTTATAACTTAGGCACTGAGGAGGTGTAATTGGTATGAAGAGTCATTTTGGCAGAACGTCTGGATTTTAAGCAGATTTGATAGAATATGGCAGAAAAACTTAAGACACTTAGGAACTGAAGACGTGTAATTGACATGGAGTCATTTTGGCAGAATGCATGCAGAATCGGAAGTCAGGATTTGACAGAAGGTGGCAAAAAAAAAAGCTTTTTAGCAAATTCCAGCTATATCTTTGACAATGTATTTTTTTTTAATTTTTGCTTAGACTAGGACCTACGATTGTAGCTACTTAAATGATTTTCGGGGGAATGGGATTGCAAGCCGATGTTTAGACATTTAGACCTGAGAAAGGACCCCCTACATCCTGGATGACGTAGTGATCGAATTTCTGGCTCAATTTCCAATATTTTAAAACAAGCATTGAATTTTAAGACAAGACAAAAAAACATTTCAATAATAAAGTTGGATTTAGAAGAAGGGCATAAGTCCAAAATGCGTATTTGGATTTAATCCAATATGCCAGGGCATTTTGCCCGAATTTGAAGTTGTACTCTCGTATTTGAGTAAACATTTTAAAGAAATAAATCACATATTTCTTTTAGAAATTAATCATATAACAAACATAGGGCAACATTAATACAAATTAAAAAGAAAGTTTTGTACTCACGGCGTGGGCGACTGAATAACCATTCCCTGAACTGTAATAAAAATAAAACAGAAAAAAAAATTAAAATAAAACCCAAATTCTCAGTTTTTTTATTTTTTTAGGCACATTCTATATTTAGAAATGAAAGCGGAAGAAGCAAATATAGAAATGAGAAAGTAGGGCTACTTATACTATGATAGAATAACATGCAGTTGTTAGTACAGATCAAAATTAATATTATACTATATACAACAAGGTGTTCTACAATGACCATTATAGGCCTAAGTAATGATAAACTATTTTAATATCAATCAAATACTGTTAATAATTTGTTTATTAAATTAATTATAATACTAGTTAACTATTTATACCATCAGCCGTTTGGAACATATATTCCCTAAAATAAAATATAAAGATTATTTCATCAATTAAATGCTGGATTTATGGATGCTTTTCGTTTTTTAAAATATCATAAACAATTTAACAAAATGTATTTGCAATTTTTAAAAAAATAATTTGAAAAATTAAAACTGCTTTGAGAACATTCATACAATATACATGTGCATACAGTGCAGTTTCGAGAGGACCAATCCACTTTAAAAATGCAACAAAAATGGCAATTCCCTCAAATTTTAAAGAAAATAATCATGAGTGCATGGCTTTTCAACCTTAAAAATGAATGAATCCATTTTGGGTTTATATATATATGTTATTAAATTCAGCAATATGCTAACTAGCAAATACTAAAAAAAATGGCTGATTGAAATAATTAAAACAGGATATTTCAAATACATTTTTTAAACTAGAAAATCTTTTAAATTATAGGAAAACACAACAGTACTGACGTACAGCAACACTTTAACACATATAAACATATCCATTCAGACATGCAGCTAAATATTAATAAAATAGGCAGCCATCTGGTTTCTGTTACAAAAATTGAACTGCTCTATCGGGATGCTCTCAATAACCACTTGCCACAATATTAAAAGGGGTTACTAAACCACTAATTGGATAGTAATTAGTGGTTCACGATATGATAGAAAATTAATGAAACCTCATTCCCCCAAATCGGATGCATTTTTTCCTATAATTAATTATGAAAATAATATTAAAATGTCCTACCATGCACTCAACAGGCCTGGAGATCGTTATTAGCAGAAGGAATCGTACGAGAATAGTGAGGATTGAAAAATTCGGCCCCCAAGCCTGTTTTGAGCCATTATTGGAGCGCTTGCGCAGGAGGTCCAGGCCTAAATTTAGCCCTGGAGTAACTCGGGGTGGATATGGATCACGTTACAAGTTGCCATTTTTGGGACAAAGGATGCACCCGGTGCGAAAAAATGGAAAAAAGTGTTGAAAATTGTAGCCACCTAAAGTAACTTTTCTTAAGTTAAAGATATGTTAGTTCGGAACGGAGGTGGTTCATTTTCGTGAGATGAGCAAGGGGCTAAACACCTACGCCTGCAAAACAGGAGTCAAGCTGTGGTTAGGAAACCGGAGCGCCATAAGCAACGAATGAGTCAAAATAAAGTGGAACGGGCACCTAATCTGATGGATAAGTCTGGACTTGTGTGAACGCATTCTGACTCGTGAAAAGCAGCAGACAAAGAGAAATTGGACATGGAACTTGGAAGATTTCGGATAATTGCTTACAAAAGTTGTTGCAATATGTTTTGGTTCGGTTTTATATGCAAAAGTTATAATTTACGTAAATATTAACAAATCATGCAATTGTTTTTGTATGTTCTAAATGTATGCTGAGCAATTTAACGATACTTAAAAGGTGCATTCTCCTGAGTCCTGACGAAAGTTTTGTTTCAAAAAGAGACTTACTATATACGACGTGCCTATTCCAACAAACCAAATGTAATTGGCACACGGACTGAGTTCCAAGATGGATCAAAACTTTAGTCAAGGGTAAGGTGGGCAGGATATTACACCTTTAAGTAAAACTGTTTAAACGAATTAAATTGCATACAAGTTTTAAATAATATGTTAACCGATACCACTATCGGACGCCATTTTTACTATTGTCGTATCTATTAATTTAAAAGAAAAATAGTTTACTGCAATACTGCAGTTGATAAAAGCATAAAATGGCGTCAAAGATGTAAACTAAAAATGTTATAGATTTAAGTTTGACTATGCAGTTTTAGTCTATGCTCGAGATACAATGTTAAAGGTAAGAGACGCCATTTTGTTTTTTGCATTGGTATAACACAAAAGAAAATCACAATTTTCTTAATCTTTCAAATTGGTTTATAGAATCATTTGAATTTTTTTCAGTGAAATATCTAGAATTTCTTAAATTTTTAAATAGATATATGGTCTGCAATGGATTCTTTGCACAGCAGGTAAGACATGATTAACTGCAAGCTATAGTATAAAGAATTTCAATCAAAAACCAAGTCTTTTTGTTCATTTTTACATTATCACTATCAACTTTACACTATCTAGTTATGTTTACACTGTTCTGTCTAGTTATTTAAACAAAAAAAAATTCTAATGGAGCAACAAAATCCGCTCATTTCAGTTTGCTTGCATGTTCCATATCAGTTTGAGCCAATTAGAAGTCAAATGATGTTCGAGTACATAAGTGACGACACCTCTGCCTCATGACGTCTTTTGCAAGCTCACAGAAAACTATTTTGTGCATTTACTTTTTTAATTTTCTTATTAAATTACTAGACCGAGCCTTCCTCCATGGATGGAGCCTACATCAAATCACACAAATGTAACTCCAACTGGCAAGTTCAGTTTATTGTAGATCGGAGCTAAGCAAATGAATACAATCAACTGACTTTAACATATTTGTAAGAAACAATAAAAAAACCAGATAAAATTCAATTTTGTTAAAATTTAATGTTATAAAGAGTGAAATTTTACCATTTCAAACTAGGGTGAAAAGTTATTTTGAAACATTCAATTAATATTTTAACCATGTGCCATACGAATTTATCAATTGTTCTTTTCCATTTTGATCATGCAAATTTAATGAATATGTTTTAGAAAATCAACAATTGATATAAGACAGGTCACAGGTACGCTAAGTGTAAACGTTCATCAAGGGGATCAAAATTGAATTTTTAATGGAAAGTATGAGGTAAGGCTTCATGAATCCATGTAGGAGGTATGTGCCTATTTTGTCTAACTAATGCATTATTGTACATTTTCGTATTTGAATAAAAACAAGCCATCAGCATCTTGTAATGGGATTATAGCATGACCTTTCATTTGTACAGATATACCAAATGTACGTGTATAAGAAAGCTTTTTGTCTTCAACTTTTTAAGAGATTACTGTCAATGTACATGTATAGGCCTACATTTTTAGTATAAGAGCCACAACTGCCATGCAGAAATGTGAATATTCAACAACAAAATGTCCACATTTATACAAATGAAGGTAAGCAGTTTACTGTTCAAGTCCAAAAATACGACTTTTTAGATGAAAAGCATGACTTTTTGTCATTTTTATTTGCTAAATTGCATGGAATGCAGGAATTCGTTTGTATTAAACTCTTATGAGTCAAAATAAATGTTAAAAACCTATCAGCCTTTATATTACCAAGATATTACAACACTTCGAATTCGACCAATTCAATACTCGGATCAATTTAGAGAGTAAACACAGAAAGTCTTTTGCATTAAAATCAGAAAATGTATGCCTTGTGAATTTTGTGATAAAAAAGTATGACTTAAAGATCCGGTAGATGCCATGTCACTTTGTAAATTGAAATGTAATTATTGTCTATACCACTAATTTTTGTTGATATATTCTTGCATGAATGGTCTGTAAGCATACAATCAGATTGCATAATTCATAAAAAATTACTTTTTTTGAAACTTGTAAAAACAAAACCCAGAAGTTCACGTGGGGCATATTCGAATAAACTATAGTATTGTATTGCAAAACTAAAAAAGAAGGAAAACTATTTTTAAGAACCCTCTTCGTACTTTCAAAACTATTTCTTGAAAAAACAGGAAAAAAAATTTTAAAGTTGGGGGGTAACGAATCCGGAAGTATAAATGCAAATCCTATTTGGGGAAACATTCTAATGCAAGCAAATACTCTCGTATAAGTATGATTATACTCAGAATAAAAGTATACATAAGGAGAATTAAAGCAAAGAAATACTTTTATTATTTCATAATAAGTAAAAATTTAGTATATATTTACTGCATGAAGGGAAGAAAAATATGGAAAGTAAAAAATAAAACAAAATAAACGCTATCACTCTAAGTTATGTTAGTTATAAAACTGATAAATCAAAACGTAGAAAAATAAATAAAAAAGATATTATGGCATAAGTTAAAAGATTCCAATATCTCAAGTTATACTGCAAAGATAACGTTAAAAACGTTTGCCAATTGACAATAAATTTGGTTTTTTTTTTGGGGGGGGGGGGGGGAAAATGTAATTTTAAACATTTTACAACTATACCTGACCGGCTTAGTTCAACATTATTATTTGGTAAACATTTTTAGGGCTATCTTCCTTTTCTTGTATTTTATTTTCAAAAATGCTTGTGTATTTGATTTGGGTCATATGCCACTGATTTAGATGAAACAAAAGTTTTTATTTTTTCCACTAGGCCTATATACTACTATATGTAAGAAAATTAATTCTAAATATATATATTTTGCTATTTTGACTCTTAAACCCACTACGGTATAACAATTAAGCAGCTAATATAATTATACCTAGGTCTATATATATAATCTAGCACATGGCGTTTTGTAAATATATTTCACATTTGCTTTCTAAGTATAAAAATCTATATTCTGATGCTACCAATATATAAATTAAAAAAGAGCTCTCAAAGCTTATAAAAACAAAAACAAAATTAAGAAAAACTGCATAGGCCTAAACATTTCTGAGATCAGCTTTAGAGACTGAAATTTCAGCGGGCAAAATTTAAATAAAATTATAACTTAAACTAGCTAAAATATAATAAATCAGGTCGTGAAGCCTTAATTAATTATATAATTATTGGCCATAAAGATAAAATTTTAGATGCAATGCATTTGATCCTGGTGGCAAGTAATAATAGAATTTGAATTAGGGTTATAAAAATGGTCAATGACAAAATAGATCTAACATATTGGCATACTATGCAGAGATTTACGATTCGTAATGAAATACTGCCAATTTCACAGTACTTTATATTTCAGGTTTGACTCTCAAAACACCGACTGTCCTTTGCGGCTTGAACACAGCATTCACTATCAAAAAAGGGTTAAAAATTATGGTTATTAATGGATGAAATTTTACTTTGTTACCAATGGATTTTTTCATTATTTTTAATGTGAAAACATGGATGTAACCATCCATACGAAAAAGTCTAAAGAGTATATTTTGAAATCTCAATTTTTAAATTACTGTTAAAGTGGATATTAGTCAAAATGATAGAATTCTTAAATAATGAAAAAATGCCATATTATCAAAATCAAAATGCACAGAATAATGTGAAAGACGTGAAATGTTCGGAGTTGAAAAATGATACGAAAGGCAAAAAAATGAGACAAAAGTGTGAGCCAAAACAGCCAAATTTGGGTGCAAAAAATACTATTGCAGACAGCCAGTGTTTGTTGAGTCAGAAATACCAAGCAATCTTATTCCCCTGACAAGGTGCCAAAAAACGACCCCAAGACCATCACCAACCACTACTACAGCACGTAACACCATTTAAATCAGAACTGTGACACCAGGGGGTGCTGAACCTTCTGGGAATAGTCTTAAATTGAACAGATAATAGTGTTCTATCTGTAAACAATGTAAATACAAGAAAATACAAGTTTTCTTTAGCCAAAAGTGTATTCACAATTCAAAATTTTCCTAAAATTTGACAAATCTAATTTCTCTAACTACCTGACCTAATATTTTTTTCCTATCACAAATCTTTACTAACGTAAACAGCAACTCACCCAATCTTTAAGACTATCCTATTTTCCACAAGAATATCAAAATTAATCCATATTTCGCTTCGTATAGCTTGGTCAAATTCATTTCGTAAATATGACAAAACCAGAGTTCAAAAACCCTCCTCAGCTCCATTTCAAATTGGTCTAACCCTAATAAATTTGGCATTATTCACTTGTCAAAGCTTAATTATGTATGGCCCACTAAACCATCCGAGCATAAATTAATTGAAATTCCAATGCATGGCATAGCCAATTCGAGGAATAGCGATGTAGCCAATAGCATAATGTTCATTTCATTAATGGAAATAGTAACGGAATAGTCGCCCTTAATGCCTATTTGCATTGTTTTCGGAATAGCATATAGACTTATACAGTACATAATTTGTTTCAGAAAAGCCTACATGTTTTTACAGAACAGTTCCATGAAAATAAGTGAATAAAAGTGAGTGAAATTGGAAAAATTAATTACCTTTTAAACTGAGTCTTAATTACATTAAAAAATGAAATTATACAAATTATTTTTCTTCGATTCTTATAGTTTTGTATTTTATTTCAGATAAATAAAGCGTTATTATAATATACGCAAAGCAAGCGAATTCGTATAAAGACTTAAGAGTTTATAAGTGCTGTTACTGTCGTGTGTAATAAAAACTATTCCTTCCCAAATGTATTTATTAAAAAATGCTTAAACAGCAAAACAGTCCATGTTTATGTAGTCAATTTGCTGTCATAGGTCCTGATAAAGGCATAATGAAATCCCAAAAAAAATTATAAAAAAAAATTAATTCAAAATAATCTTGTGGAAACTCCAAAAATGGGCTCAAATGAAAACATCAAAATTTGACAAAAGAAATCAGTGGGAAGTTTTCCTTGAGGAATATTTTTGAAAAGCTTTGGAAGTAGAAGAAGAAGAAGAAATGGTTGAGGTGGAAGATTCGCAAATAGTTTTGTTGTAATTTTTAATAAGGCTAGCGACCGAACTTCGCTGGCCCTCACTTTCAGTTTCACTGCATGGCGCACTTTTAGCTACCAAAGAAAGAAAATAAACCAATTTGTCTAAAAACTAAATTTTAAAAAAACAAAATAAAATTTCGTGATTTTGTTTCCAAACCAAGCACTCAAGCAGGCTTTTTTCTCTGACAATAAAACAACGTTCAAAACTCTACGGTATTCAATAAGTAAAAAGTTGCAAAGGAAACGATCCATTCATGCATTGCTTTCATTGATGGTCTAATCATCTGTATTCAAATAGCAGGATTAATAAACAGGGAAACGAGTCATTAAAATCAATGAACCATTCCAAAAAGTTGAATAATTGTACAATTTGAAATCTTTCGATTTTATAAGGTACCGGTACGAGGTAACAAACAATAAAGTAGCTGCAAAACGACCAAATGTCTATCTATTCTTATCAAAATAACTTTTAGTCTTATTCCATGCTGTCTACAAAAAGTCCAAGATCAAGTTGACTTTTTACAATTTTTTTCCATATCATAAGTATGGCTTAAATTTTACTTTAAATAAGTAAATTGATAATAGCAATTCAGCTATATAATGGAATTAAATGAATTCTTGAAATAGCTGACAAATATTAGGCTAAATTGCAACAGCTTCAGTTTTAGATCTTCCAAAACTTAGAAAAACCCATCAAATACTGTATTATACTTGCAGTTAGAAACTCAAGCATTACGTACAACTTATGTTCAAAAAGTATGACATCAGTCATTTAGTATGACATAAAGTATGACCCAATTCGGTACAAGTATACCTATGGGACCCCACTTTAAAAGTGTTGAAAATCGTATTTTTAATGAATATTATGTAATCTCTTGGCAGCGGTATGATTAAGAAATATAAAAGGAAGCTTGCTAACATAAAATTAAATTGAAAAAAAATCAATTTATTAGATATTTACCTTAATTTGTATAGGCCTACCGCCGTTTGATCCAATGTTTGGTTCTCGAAAAACCAGGTAAGCTGACTGACCATATTACTCTATTTAGGCTAGGATGGTTAGGTCAGGTTAGGTAGCAGGGGGTCTGGGGGCGAAGCCCCAGGTCAGGTGGGGGTCTGGGGGGCTTTGTCCCCCGGTTAGGCAATGTAAAAGACCCTTAGAGGCATTAGGCCTACTTGTTCGAATTTGCATCATCATCTATTCGCCTATGAAACGGCGGTATACAAATTAAGATAAATATCTAATAAATCTACTTTTTTTAAATTTAATTTTATGTTAGCATGCTTCCTTTTATATTTCTTAATCATACTGCTGCCAAGAGATTACATAATATTCATTAAAAATACGATTTTCAACACTTTTAAAGTGGGGCCCCATAGGTATACAAATTCTGTCCATAGGTGCCATTCTCCCTGATCGCACCACTGACCCTAAGGGGGATAAAACACCCTCACTCTGGAGCTACCCCATTGCACTCTCCTCATGAAATTTCTTTTAAAATAAGGATTAATTAATAAAATACTCGTGGAAATACCATTTACTGACCTTGGATAAGAATATTGACCATAGCATGCTTTGTGATCTTATAGATGAATAAGCTTGTGGTCACAGTAAGTCTAATCTATTGCACCCCATGCATTTTAAATGCATTCCAAGCCAAAAATTGGTTTGAAGAATTCAAGGAAAACAGTTGCTCAGCTGTACAAGTCCTAAAAAGACTAACAATTTGGCATAATTCAGTTTCCAGGCAGAAAACGTTTGCGATCAATAACAACTTTTGGTATATTCTTATTCAACTAACTTACTTTCTAACTTTGCTTTACTTTTAAAGGGGCATTCTTCTCAAAACAATTTTGTTCCAAAATGGGGCTCAATGCACGTGCAAATTACATAAGGTTTGCTGGAATATGCACATGCAGTTAGCCCCATTTTGGAACAAAACTTTTGCAAGGAGAAGGCAATCATGCTAATCATTCAGATAAGCAAAGGTTTATGCAAATCTATTTTGAAATTCAAAATTCGTATGCTGCAGAAATTCCTATCCAACTTTAAACAAAATAGTTTATAAACATATATAAGCCCTTTATACTATAAGGTGTAAAGCACTTTGCACTCGAGTCGGGGTCTTATAGCTAGCATTCAACAAATTGTAGGTTGATAGCCAGAGTAAGTGTAATCAACTCATCACTGAGCTGATCTTACCGATCAGTTTTCTAAACTCAAAATTTACTATAGAGAAACAATGTCAGCCTTAACTGGATATCCGTAAAAGTATCCGATAATTATGCGACCATTATTTAGGGTTACACAATATGCTACTAATCAAAAACGTATAGAGTAGTCAGGAAATGAGAATATCATTAATAAAAGTTGCACAGTATTCGAAGGAAGAATGAGAAAATAGGTTTCGGCCAACAGATACGAGTGCCACCATGCAAATCCTGAAATGGTAGCACCAAATAATATTTACGCAAAATGGATTTATATTTGTATTACCCGGTTACCTTATCGCTAACAATTACAACATTGCCGTTGTCTAATTCGCAACTAAAAATTACTGCAGTTTTTCTTATGTTAAAAATGCAACAAATCAGTCTCAATGTATAAAACACACACTGCAGAAAAACTAATATTTAACAGCCAAATAAACTGACATAAAACTTGATACTATTACAAATTTCCTAATTGATTAAAACTCCGTAAAATTCATGATTCGTGTTAAGAAACCTCTTGCATCATTTTTAATTTATGGCCTGATTGAATAAAGGGTTTCTAGAAGAGCTCCATTTTAAGACTCAAAAGCATTAATGTATTAAGAGACTTAAAATTACATAGAAATTTTCTACGTAAAATTAGATGGTGTTACCCCACAAATTCTGGTGTGTGATTAGCCATGCAAATTAAGAACACTAGTAAGTGAAAATTGCAAGGTGAGTGATTGGCAAATTAGAAATCAGAGGACATGATGGAGTTGAAAAGATGCAAAAGTTAAAAATAGAACTTTATTCAAGACACTTACCTTTGACACGCAGTGCGGCGCTGGTGGTGGCGGACCCAGCGGGATTTTTGGCAACGCAGCTGATGGTACACTGGTCTTGCAACAAGGTTTCGGGGAAAGTTAGCTGGCACACGTTGTATTGGTATATGGACTGGAGTTCCGGCAAGGGCGGGAGAATCTGGCCATCTTTGAACCAATTGATTTCGGGAGTCGGATCTCCTTGAACGATGCATTCTAAGACGATTTTCTCGCCTTCATTCACAACTTTGTCTTGCAAGGGCTGAAACAAAATAAAAATTGTTAGAAAATTATCCAAGCCAATCAGTGGCTATGCATCATTAAACCAAAGAAAGCTTGCACGAATGCCTTGGCCCAGTGATGGTGCCAGGATTTTGATTTGGCGGTGGAGAGGAGTTGCATTGTTTGGAGAAGAAGGGAAAGGGGGGGAAGAAACTGATTACATATATTTTTGCCAAAATGGGGTATAGGTTATTGTAATCCCAAACTTTTTAGGGAGAGGGAGATTAAGTCTCGGTATCGCGCTTGCCTCAATCAACCCCTACTGCTTGCTCTATGAAGCATGCAGTTTATAAATTGTGCATTATACAAACATGTTATTAAAACAACTAACGTTGTAAGAGATCATAAAACTATATTTCAAGCTCCCGCAGTGCCACGGAGACAAGTGCCAGTAAACCTAGGCCTAATTTCTATGCTAACAAATGCATTTTTTTCAAATTTATTTTACTCCAATGGAATATCAGAGTAATGCATCGTTAACATCATTACAACTTATTGCCTATAACTGTAAAGGGAGTTTTCAAATATTAAAACAACACTTTCTTTTGCATTTTTAGACTCTCCACTTCCCATGGCCCTCCTTCACCAGAAAAATCACTCCCTCCCCCCTGTACAAGCAGTACCTCCCTTTTCCTAGTATTTCTCCCTCTCACCTGTACAGGAAAAAGAATTTTCCTTCAAGTAATAAGATGCTAGATCTGTCTTCAATAAGACAATAAGATATAGTTATAATTCAAGTTAATTTAAAGATGATGCTTAAGTCTACAATGAATTAAGAGCCTTTCTCCTAATTGTGGGAATTACAAAAGTCACATGGCATATTTACGGTGACTACAGGAAACTGATTTGAATTGAACTGAATAGAAGAGACAAAAATGCATTCGTAAACCTAACAAGAAATGTAACTAACTAGCTATACTGGAGGAATTTTTGCCAATATCACTGATTAACTTTTAATTCAAAATTCTAAATGAAATTCAAACTTTAATTAATCCACATTAAATTCAAAACTCCTTAACTATCTTTTCAAGACAATATTGAATAACGAATTATCTAATGCGAGATAACATTACCTTGACAAAGACTGGTGCAGAGGGTCCTACTGTTTGTGGGCTCCAAACTTTTGAGATGGACTCGACAGTCGAGCTTTCCAAAACTCCGGACTCTGGAGTATACTCTATTTTGGCCAATGGGGAGCGTTCGGATTCAATGAGCTCAGCTGGCGGCTGCCCAGATCCCTTCACAATTGTGGTTTTTTTGCTCGTGGTAGTGGACGTCTCCTCGGAAAAGCGCATTCTGGTGGTGACCCCAGGCTCTATGTACCCCACCTCCGGAGGTGAGCCTGGCTTCAGCGGGATTGGTTTCACTTCCATCACTCTCTGGAACACTGGTGTGTGCGGCGCCGAGCCAATGGGCGGCGTGAACATTCCTGCGTTGGGGATTCCAGGATACACGGCGACGCCGCCTTTGGGCATCGAAGTGGGAGTTGGCGGGGGCGGCGGAACGACAGTACGCGGGGGGCGCGTCACTGACTTGGGATCCACGTACCCAAACTCGGGGGGCGGCCCAGGTTCTGGTAAGAGCGGTGACGATTCCCTTGGTGGTGGCAAGAAAGGGCTCTTTACATGACCAACCGTTTTCGGAGAACTGGTTTTGATTTCTTTATGCACTGACGTGTATTCCTCTTTGATATGGACTGACTTCTGGAACAAGTTCATGGGGCGAGGCTCTTCGAACTGGGATGGGGCCGGGTAGTGCACCGGCGGAGTCGATTTGCCCGGGGTCGAAGCTGGCGGCTTGACCGGACGCCAAGTGGTGGACACGGTTTGTTCGCCACCAGGTTTCCAAATGGATGGCTGTAGAGGTTCATCCTCGCACCCGGAGGAGGGCAGGGGCGATCCAGAAATAGGGACGAACTTGGAAGGGGTGGTGGGAGGCGTGATATAAATTGGGATTTTAGATGGTGGTGGCGTGCTCATGGGGGAAAAGGTGGTCGGGAGCTCCCGCTTGACTGAATCGAAGGTGAGTTCCTTGCGCACAAATTCGTCCTCAGATTCCGAAAACACCTGCTTGGGCTTAGGCGGCACGCTTGGCGACACCATCCGCTTGACGACTGGTTTCGGAGGCGGTGGAGGAGGGGATCGGAATTGGTCCTCTCGAGGAGATTTCTGTGGGGACGATGGCAGTGTGACTTCTTCAACCACCAATGGCTCGATGACCGCCTTTTCAAACTTTGGAGCGCTCCAAAACTTGGCCGCAGGCGCTGAATGTTCCACTTCGCTTTCTTTTTGTTGCTAAAAAAAATTAACATCACAACACAGATAAGAAATTATTACACGCTTCATACTCAAACATTTGCATCCCATACAGAAAATACAGGATATCTTTCCCCAAAATATACAAACATTACAGAATTGTTGTTCTCAAAATTTAATATTATTGAAATTTCTTCCATGAGTATGCAGGAACATTTTTGGAATTTTTGCCATATTACAATAATTTTATAGGATATTTTCTTCCAATTTATGTGAGACTGTTTACACTATTTCGTTTAATAATATCCCAGCCAAAATTTTGACAAATAAATTATAATGACATAGAAAACTATCTATGGGCAATGTAGCTTTTCCTGCAATACTTCACCATACAAAAAAGGTAAAATTGACCCCAATTTTAATTTATGATACATTAAAACCATATTGAATTTATAATACTGAGGCATTTAATAAATTGCTGTTTATAAATAATGGGCAAATACACGAAATATATTAATATATAGACAAAATTTAGGAAAATACAGGTATACGAACTCGTGTATTTTGGTGCTACATGTAGTAAGATCCTTTAGTAAAGCTTACCTCATCAGATCTGGATATCACTGTGACTTCGACATTGTCCCTTTTTTGAGGTAAACTTTTCACCTCAGGAACAAACGAGGAAGTTTTGCTAATAGTCTGCAGGACATAAAATAAAAATTTTGTTCAGTATATTTCTGGTAAGGCTAAATTATCCATTCTTTTGAATATTAAATACCTGTTTCTTTTCTTCAAAAATAGTCACTTGTTTGCTGGAGAAAGTAGTTTTTACTTGAGGTAAGGAGCCTTGCTGATGCGTGACTGGCACAAGTTGTTTCACATCCTCTTGTTCGACGACAAAGTCAACAACGCTATGGGCCTCTCCGGCTGAATTTGTAGCTTTCACCATATATTTGCCAGAATCTTCAGAACGAGCTGCCAAAATGCAACAAAAGCATTGTCATTATTTAGACTATTTTTTTAAAAAAATAATCACCAATTTTAACCTTAGCTGTAAAAACATTGATAAATTGCTACAGAATACTTTTAAAGTCAACTCAAAAATAATTAATTTTTTTCTTGAACTCTAGCTTATCTAGGAAATTTAGGTCCAAAAATAATAAATTTTAAAATTAAAATCCCAATTTTGACAAAAATCAGGATTTCCTTTTGTAAGGAAGTTTATGCTTCAACTGGATAAAACGTTTACTTTTGTACTCAGATTAAAATAAAATAAAACGCATAAAAAACTGATTTAAGTAAAAACGGAACATTTGTTTTTAAATGCGTCCAATTTCTTTCAAACGCTGATTAAATTACAGGTGTCAAACCTCATTTTTCAAAATTATATATATGTAACAGAATTCTGTAAATTCCATCTAAAATCTGCAGTGATTTCTAACTTACCTTGTGCTAAAACCAGTGATGAAACATTGTTGCTTCTGGTGATATTGTAGCCTCGTGTTCTGGTCAGCGGTTGGCCGTTTTTGAACCATTTGATTTCGGGTTCCGGAGCGCCAGATACTTGGACTTCCATCTCGACCCGCGTTCCAGATTTCACCACTTGGGCTTGCAAACTTTTGACAAATTGGGGAGCAGTTTGCGCAATTGCTAAAAATGATAACAAGTGCATTATTATAACAAATCATGAAGTTTTCACATAATAATTTCATTTAGTGCATAACTCAATAAAACTGCCTTATAAACAATAGTTCATGCTTACATTTGACGACGAGTTCTGCGGTGCTGGAGGCAGTTCCAGCTGTGTTTCTAGCAGTGCAAGTGTACCGCGCTGCATCCTTTTCGATGGCTTTTGGAATGGTCATTGTAGCCACGCCATTTTCAAACTTACAAGGATACTCCGGCCGAAACATTTCTGATCCGTTTTTATACCATTTGATGCTGGGTTCCGGATATCCTAGAGTGAACACGAGAAACTGGTTTACTTTCAGCATAAACAGATTAAATTTATCAATTTTCATAAATAAGCATGATATAATTATAGTCACACACTCATATTTATTACTGTGTATTTTAATTTTAACATGTTTTTTTTTTAAAAAAAAGTAAAAGTAGCCAAATGTTGTTTTGTGAAATTTACAATAAAAAATTAAGGAATCAAAAGCAACAAACCTTCAACGCGTGCCAGGAATTCCACTTTCCCACCCGCGTCTACAACAATGCTTTCAATGGGCTGAGTGAAAGTCGGAGCAATCGGTGCATTCATGGTGGCCACAACGCTCTGAAACTGTGGTGTTGCATTTTCCAGGACTTGACCAGAGCTGGAGAAGGCCTTTGTAGCTTGGCTAATCACTGACCTACCAACTGGTTCATTCTGAAAGAAAATATCAAATGATACATTTAAAATGTAATTCTCTGCTATCAAGAAACCTGAAATAAATCTGAAAATAACATCTTTCAAAAAATAAATCAGTTAGCACAGTATGTGATTATTTATTTATGCTGGAAATTACCAGTTGAGCATGTGCAATCAGAACTCAGATTCTCGTCAAAAATGAGCACAGATTTAATTACCAAGAAAAGGTAGTATCAAATAATTAAATACGTGAGAGGGGGGTGAACGTTGAATAAAATAATATTTCGTCTAATAATTATATCACAACTGAACAATAATGTTGCCCCTTAATATTAGGCAATCACTGTGAACACTTGTAGTGTGTGATTGCCATCTTACAGGAACACTCATTTTAAAAAAAAATTCCTATCCTTGAATTCTTGCCAAAAACAATTATGATTAATAACACCATAGCCTCCTTTCTATAGTCGTATTAATATATACTGCCAATACTGATCCCCCAATCTAAATATTGTTGCCATTATAACATGAGTCTTTTGAGTTAACATAGTTAAATGGAAAAAATCTTCCTTTAATGATTTTTTTTAAATACGGGCAACAAAAAAGTTAATATTATAATTGAAATTGAAATGTTAATCGGATTTATCATTTAGTAAGTAAAATTTGCACGAGTCCTTGAACTTTTTCCCTTTTACTTTTAGCGCCATCTGTCAGTTATTCATTTTATTTTAATATTGAAAATATTCCATGTAAACGAACAGATAATCTAGTTGTAAAAATGAGAACTGCTACAAAGGCAATATATTTTTCCTGTCGGAAATGTCTTTTTGTTTTGCATTTACTGAATTGCAGTATCATTCATTTTGGTAAGGGAATTAGAATAATACTTCTCAGAAAATCTTGGGATAATCTATCTATGTACTGGGTTGTTAGAAGCTAATTCCTGGTGATAAAAATGCATTCATTAACTAGCAATTGCGTCTTTTATACATTTGATTAATTTACATTAGGAAGGGGCTAACATAAATTCTCAAATTTGCAATAATGTATTATATTATTAAAAATTCTGTAAATGAAAAATACAATGCTATAACTTCATAAGTTATAACTTTAATAAAGTATTTTAGAGTTCAGTATGAATTTTAACTTTTTATAGCTTTATTTTAAGGAGGCTGTCCACACTTTTAACAGCGTGGGCCTATGGGGATTTCAATGTGAAATTCGTTTTCTTCAAACTGAAACAACTCTAGAACGGGTGAAAGTTCAACGATGGGGTTTGATTTTTTTAAAAGATTATAAAATTTATTAAAAAC